>JAUTBT010048768.1:0-14272 GCA_032361225.1 Lepetodrilus schrolli | reverse complement strand
ACTGACTGACTCTGCTTCTATGACAGGTGGTATATGTTTGGTAATCTGGGGCCTCTACTGACTGACTCTGCTTCTATGACAGGTGGTATATGTTTGGTAATCTGGGGCCTCTACTGACTGACTCTGCTTCTATTACAGGTGGTATAATGGAGGAGTTGGACAATGAGTGGATTCTGTCTGAGAGTACGTCGGCCTGTCCTCAACGAGACTCAGCACCGGCAACTCTGGGACTCACGAACATGGCCGGTCTGTAGTTCTACACCCACTTCCTATGTCAGCTGCATTGTCTTTATTATTATTTTTTTAAATTGGGATTTAGAACCACTTTCAAGATTCTTCCACTTATATCACGGCTTGTCAGTTTAGGGCAGGAGGAATCCCGCAACATCCGGAGCACTGAATGTTGCAGTAAACCTGCGAGCACTGGCTGGTACTGACAAGACCAATGATGATATCTGCATTCCTACATGTCAACTGCATTAGATATTTGATGTACTCGTGGCAACTGTCAAAATATCCCTGCCATTATTCATAGATTAATCAAACATTATTTCTTGCACATCGGTTGAAGACATCATTGTATGTTTTTTTGTATCCAACATACAGCCACTTTCAAAATATCTGGTTGAATTTATGGGAGAAATATTCCCACAGAAACATAGAGCATTAAATCAATCAATCAACCAATCAATCAATCACTTTTAAGCATATCAATTGGCTGCTCCATGTAAATGACCTGAGGTCATTGATGGGAAATACTTTTTTGAAAGTAAGGTCAAAACTATCAGTGACATCATTAAAGATCTGTTTTCAAGTCGCTCTGTCAACCCCATAGATGTAGTTTTCTAAAATAAAAAAAATGTGCATGTTATTTATATTAGGTTCTTAGAAAGTTGTGCGTGTAGTTGTACGTCCACATCTCAGTCCCATAGAGCGGCATAATCACATGCAGAAACGTATTCATGGTGACTAATCTGCTGTATGTGACCTACACATGACATTGCACAACGCAGACTGTCAGAATTTAAATGATTCAATGTCTCACTATGAAATTTAACTCTTTTTTTGTTGTTGCTGTTTAAAGGCATACAATCATGGTTTGTTGACATAGTCAAACATATTTTACCTGAAAGTATGTATATTGTATTTGTCTACACAAGTATATTGGACAACAAGCTACATTTTCCACATGCCCCACTGGTTTTCAATATTTTCATATTGTATTTAATTTGTATATTTTATATCTTGCACTAAAAAATACAAAACTATGAAAATCTATGAAAATAATGAACACCAATGGGACCTGAGGAAAACGCAGCTTGTTGCCCAATATAGACAAATGTAGACAAATCAAATGTACATACCATGAAATATGTCAACAAAACCTGATTGAATGCCTTTAATTTCTGAGTTGCAGTGTACGTCAGAATACATGCATGAGTGGCATCAGTGCACATATGTTTATACAGTACAGTTAGCATGAATGCAAGCTTTGCTATCCAGGTGTATTCATGATGGTGGCGGGCGGTATTGTGGCGGGAGTGTTGCTGATATTTGTGGAGATCGCCTACAAGCGACATCGTGGCCTCAAGGACAAGGAGCTGGAGCTGGCGCGTAACGCCGCCGACAGATGGAGAGGAAATATCGAGGTGCGTCCACGAAATAAAACTTAATTACAAATGTATCTGATTTAATATTAATAATAAAGAGATATTGCTAATTGTACGATTAATTATACGTTACACGTAATAATATTAAAATAGTATTTGTATTAAGATTGCTAAAAGTTTAAATTATATTAAAATATAAAGATGTTTGTAAATGCTAATCACATGTGTGTAATTGTGATTGAAGATCTCGGATCAAATGTTCCCTTGTCGTCATTTGTTACACATAAACCAATGAATGTTAATAATGAATAATGCAATCTTGTGCCTTATATTGAATAGTTGATATGCCATGTAATTAATGCACACGTTTGATCCGTAGTTCTGTAATGTTGCAAAATAGCATCCTCTAGTATTATAATACCACACAATCATAACATTAAAATTAAAATCAACACTAACAAGGTCAGCAAGATATGTACACACAATCGTAACATTAAAATCAACACTAACAAGGTCAGCAAGATATGGACACACAATCATAACATTAAAATCTACACTAACAAAGTCAGCAAGATATGGACACACAATCATAACATTAAAATCTACACTAACAAGGTCAGCAAGATATGTACACACATTGTTTCTTATTAAAGCTATTGTAAGTTTGTTAAGGACTTGCATGGATTTTGTACACCATTGCCAATAATTCATAATCAACTATACAGAATTTGCCATGAATAATTTACTCAACTTGCTCGTGTATTGCTGCATGTGTACACACTTAATACTGATCTGTTGTCTCAACTAATCCTCTACATTTCTTTTCCTTCTCCACTGAAACCTGGGTCCACTTGCATGATCTTTAAATTATGGGGAGTCATGAATCAGACATATTAATAATAATAATAGTGCATTTCTAATGCGCTGGACAAAGACAGTCACTAGGGATAGGCTTGGCGGAAGAGATGAGTCTTCAGAAGGGCTTTGAAAGAAGGGCAGTCTGGACAGGATCGAAGTTCTGTGGGAAGCTTGTTCCATGTTGTTTTGTCGGAGATAGATATTCACAGTTATACAGTGGTTCTATGCCTTTCTGACGCGATATTGATAGGATGCACTGCCCATACTGTGGCAATGCAGTTATCATCCTTGGTTTGTCAGTACCATTCGGTACTCACATATTTACTGCAACATTTAGCGCTATGGATGTTTCCTCCTGCCCTAAACTGACAAGCCATAATATAAGAGATAAGTGAAAGAATCTTGAAAGTGGCTATAAACCCCAATTGAAAAATATATGAATTCTAAAAAACATATATATATATTTATGACGTCTTTGTGCATGTGGGCCCAGGACATTTCAGGTCACTCACCGGTTACTAACTGGTCACTCTCCCTGGGTGCTGTGGACAGCATGTTGCTGACAACTGTACAGGCAAATAGCTGCATGATTTCTCCCACTCTCTGTGTGGCTTTGGCTACCTTCGGCGCCTCTTAACAAATTACTAAATAATCCAAAAATAAATTACATTTTTCAATATGTGTTTGAGTATCCTAACTTGGTTAGTTTTCCAAGTAATTTTGCATATGATATTCTGCACTTTTACTGCATGTCAAGTGTAATTTGAAGAGGCAACATCAGACTTACACAGGGAATAATGGTCAATATCTGGGTTAATGCATATTCTGAACAATCTTTCCCCAACATGTGAGATTTTGTTCAGATAGTTCAGATATGTATTTCCTATCCAAAAGGGCAGTCGCACGAAGTTGTGATGTCACAGGTTTCTGTGTACACAGATCCCCTCACAGAAACCAAGATATGCATTCACATTGGTAGTGTTTTTCTACCAGATGGTCAAATTACTGCGTAAGAACAACAATTGAGCTCACGGTACCTTATAATGTCTCTCTGGTTAATCTATTGACAAGTGGAGGTTGATCTGTGAAAGAGAATAATATTGACAGCATTAATCGCACAGATGGTCTTCTCCAACGTCCACCCAGTCTATATTTAGAACAGAGCACTGTTGGGGAAAGACCACCTTTACATAAGTGATACAGTGTCTTACAGTTTGGATATATTTTTTTTTCATATTTCTTTTTGTTAGCTATTATTATTATATAGGAAAAAAATGAGAAAAAAAAAGAATATATATAAAACACTTGCAAGTATGATCTTGCCTCTGTAATGTTGTAAATTATTAGTTGTGTTAAGACATACGGGTTATGGCTATATGTATTTATATTTGTTTGTTTTTTCTCCAATTTGATTAATATATTATTAGTTGAATTAAGGCATGAGGGACATTTTTTTTCTCCAGCCTAATTTTGTTCATAAATTACATATTGAGTTGTGCTTAGTATCATGAAGTTAGGATACTCATGCATACACCATGTATAAAGATTGTGTTTGAAATTCAAACATAAATAGTTCCACTGGAGTCTGAAATATATACATCCGAGTCACATTTCACATTTGTTTAGGGGCAGCCTCTGTACGACTAGATACTTGATCATGTTCCTAAAGGCATGGAACTTTTTTTCACTTCCAGAAAAAGAAGAAATTGCGGGAAACATGGGCATATCTTCATGAACTGACAGAACCAGGGAAAAATGACAATGGCGTTGCATATTTGTGATCATCGTACATAGTAGGGCGATATACCGTAATTATAGAATATATTGTAAAATACAACATTTATTAGAAAGATTGTGAACATTTGTCATATTATAAAACATATTTCATATTGATTGTCAAAAGATTTTCTGAAAAATCTAACCATAATACTGCTCAATTCATAGGCAATTAATTAATGGTTGTTGATATATGCTACAGTAATAGAACAGCTTACACAGGTTGGACAGGTAATTAATTAATGTTGTTTTCCTTGATGTTGTAATTTAGATATTACTTTACTGTTTGTTGTCAACTATGTAACATTTCATACAATACAATACAATACAATACCAGTGAAGGATCCCATCCATTATCAATATTTCAGAAACGTCGCACTCTTCGTCAGACGATGCAGAAGCAGCGCGACGATCAGCTGCGAGCCAACTCGTTAATGAAGCAGCAGACGTCCGTGGACAGCAACAGCACCCCAGTCTTCCGACGCCAGTCCTTCACGGAGGCCACGGGGAGCCGCGTGTACGACGCGACCCCTCCCCCTCCCAACTATACCCCGACCCACAGCTGCGCAGGGCAGGGGCGTAGTGTCACATGGGGCAGGCCTCCACAGAGCTCCGACTACAACATTATCTAATTTTCATATGTTATCTATTTATCGACCTTCCACGATCAGTTGTCATGTGTTTCGTCCGTTTTGTTATGCGAAGAGGGGCATTACGAGATATTTATATATTAAGTCATTAACGTTGCTGTAGAAATGTCCTGGATATCTGTCCTATTGTGCTATTATTTGATTTAGTTCATTGCATGGATATGTTTATTTATTGATTGATGCATATAAATCGATGTCACTTATGACCATATACATTTTAATTTTATTTGGAGATGTCTTTGAATGATTGTTTGTATTGCAGGAAATTGAGTAATCATGAAAATGCAATTTGTTTTACTATGTCATTGTTTTGTATGCAATTTGTTACATGATGGAGAATACTATTGAAGATATTCCCCTTGTTTGTAGTCCTGGGATACCCAGGTATAGTTGTCTGTGTTGTAATGGTAGATTTGAATAGCATTTACCTCTTCTACTCATTTTTATGTCAGTGTGTATTAATTTCCTAACAGTACATAGACTGTTGTACAGGAAACTTTGATATATTTCTAAATGATTGCTATGTAATTGTAAATCAAAGATAATTTTGAACGATTGGTCAGTGATGCCCAATTATTTTAATTATTTCATTTGTGTTATTGTGGAAGCACATGTATTATACATGTAATGCTTTGTGAGGTCAGAATTACTTTCCACATAATTATTTGAAAATACACAATGATTTTTAAATTCCAATTCTTTTACAGAAATGTAACTAATAGCATGTAATAGCATGTGCATATAATATGCAACTTTGGGGAAGCATGGGATGGGCACTTGTACATATTGAGAAATAATATATACCTTATTATTATTATTATTATTATTATTATTATTATTATTATATGCCAATGAAGATCTGAATCACTCTGTATATACAGTTTAATACTGTAAACATTTAAAACATATTAAAACATGTTCTTTTTGCTCAACTATTTAAAGGCATACAATCACAACCATTGCACGGTCAAACAAATAATTGCCTGAAAAGATAGATTTAATATGACTATATGTCTCTATTATTTATAAGTACAGCACAAGTATGTTATTTCTACCAGCAGCTTGTTATTCTTCTCTTCAAAACACATGTCCTTCTTAGTGTTATCAATATTCTTTTATGGAATTGTCATCACTAACAAACCTGAAAAGATAGACATAGTATGTCTACATTATATATAAATTATTATCCTACTAGAAGTTTACTCACATCCCAACACACACACACACACACACACACACGCACGCACACACACACGCACGCACGCACGCACGCACATGCACACACACGCACACACACATGCACACACACGCACACACACACGCACGCACACACGCACGCACACACACACACACACGTTATCACTAACAAACCTGAACATAGTTTACTCACATCCCAAAACACACACGCACACACACACACACACACACACACGTTATCACTAATAAAACAGAACATTTAGCAATCATAGAAGTAGTTTACTCACATCCCAACACACACACGCATGCACGCACGCACACACACACATTATCACTAATAAAACAGAACATTTAGCAACCATAGAAGTAGTGACTCAGTACCTATTGCACTGTGAATATTTTGACCTTTCATATTGAAACAATAGAAGTACCAATATTAAATATGTCAAAATTTATTAATAGGGCACAAGATAGATGTGCCAATATGAAACCTCAAAATATTAATATGGCACAAAATAGAGTTAGAGATCAGCAGCTAAACTCAGATATACGAGCCATCCATGCTGGATTAGGCACAGGCACTGCTCGTTATGGCATCTCTGGTTGCCTCCAGCATGGAGAGGATTAAATTGACAATTTTCAAATCATAGATTATAGTACAAGGATGTCATGGAATTCCCCGTACCATGGGTTGATGAACATTATTTTGACAGTACAAAAGTTATTATATATATTTCCCAAGTGAATGTACTCAAATCTAGTAAAACATGATCATCAAAATATTGATTGTCTTGTGATGGTCTGATGAAATTGTCTGTTAATTGGACATAGATATAAATGATCTCATATGAGTGGTCATATATTACTGAATTTATTAAACGATTTGGCAAAACTGATATTACGATTTTTGCCGACAAGTTTAATAAATAAAGCAAGCAGACAAAATATAATTCCAAGTAAATGTGTAAATATTAATAAATGTGTTTGCATATTTAATGGAAGAAATCTTTTAAGTTCATAATTGACAAATTAATTCCCACGATGAAGCTCTAAAAGAGTTCCAAAAAGACTTTGATATCGCGTATGAATACAATTATAAAAATCCATTGTGTTATTGCACGAGTGACAATATGTATATTTATGGCATGGATTTATTGCACTCCAAAACTCCTATGTTTTGTGATAAATTGTGATACGCGTTGATTGTCGCCGTCAAGGACGTCCTGTCAAATATTTAGTTTAGTCCTTGATATTCTACGATGTAATGAAGGGCGTTATGTCGGGGGTTCACTGCAGTATTTAGTCCTTGATATTACAGTATTCTATGGTAAAGTTTGCTACTCATATTTATTTAGAAGCATACTGTCACAGCTGGTTGACCTACTCAATGATCAATCAAATTGTCCTGTAAATATTTATACATTTGTTTGTGTTTTCTACTTAAATACTATACTTAGCTAGGTGAATATTTCTTATATTCATCGTCTTTAGATATAATTTGTCCACAAGAGTCAGAAAATTAATGAACAATCTAAAAACAGCATGTACTTCCGGAAAAATGTTGGAGTTTATCCATCAAGTCATTGAGCCTGTCCCCATCTCAAATGTTTGAAAAAATTATTGTGTTTTTAAAAAATGGTCGTGCTCGTATTTTTAGGGTTGGAACAAAATTATTTTCGGTGATTAATTCAAACTATTAGAGGGTTTGAATTATTAGGGTAATTATGGTACTTGTCTGAGTTTAAAACTCAGCTGAGTTCAAGTCTGTTTTAAGAAATCATAAAAGAGAAGCCAATTTGATTGTATACTGGCATAACAAAAGTCTAATTTATTAACAGCAGTTCTTTGAAAATAATTGTGCTTTCAAACCATAACAATTTATATGTAGTGGTGTTAATACCAATTATTTACAATTATATTGATAAATTATATTTATTTTCTGTCAGCCAACCATTCGTAATCGCAAATTATTATTATTTTTATATTGGACCCGACTGACTATCAAATTACATGTATATTTATTTATATATTCAACAGCCTGGGCCAAAATTAACACAGAAAAATCCATAAACCAGTCGGCTACAGGACTCAAATAACTATGGTCTTATGATTCGAAACCTTTGATTGTATGGCTTTAAAACTATTGTTCTGACTTTTCAACTGGCTTTATTTATGTGTTTGTTTTATGCTGGTTTATCCTGGCCCATGTGTGCAATAGAGATCTTCCATGACCGAGTCAGTGTGTATCTATACTGTTTATCGCCATTCTTTATTCTTTTGGTTAAAAAATAAACTTGGAATTTTACAGATGGAATGTCATTTGTCATCACTTGGCTATTACCATTAATGCAAAGACAGTCACAACTTGGGACTGCACAAGGAACACAAAAACAACACAAAAGACCCATAATGTAGGACACCAGAAATGGTTCATTCAATGACGAGCTGATCAACTGTACAGAAAAACATTAACGTGATAATACAGGAAATACACAAATGTTCCAAACAGTACATACATGTACAGAGGCAGGTTTACTTGATTTTGGAATTTTTTAAATTTTAGATTAGTAAAAAATATGAAGAAAAAACCCAACATATTTGCTTGGGAAATAAAAACTGAAGTACAAAAGAAAGTTCACACCTGAAGTTTTGTGTTTATTTATACAATTTTACAATGTATTTTAAAACTATGTGAAAGTAATGAACCAAACGCAACCCTCATGTTGATGTCTCCAAAACACACTAAACAAACGCAGCCATCGTGTAAATGTCTCCAAAACACACCAAACAAACACAACCCTCGTGTTGGTCTCTCCAAAACACATCAAACAAACGCAACCCTCGTGTTGATGTCTCCAAAACACACCAAACAAACGCAACCCTCATGTTGGTCTCTCCAAAACACACCAAACAAACGCAACCCTCGTGTTGATGTCTCCAAAACACATCAAACAAATGCAACCTTCATGCTGGGGTCTTCCTCTTCCGTGTGGGCTGCCCTTCAGCAGCTGCCTTAGGAAGAGAAGGCTGCTTCTTAGCCACTGCTTTTCAAAACACACCAAACAAACGCAACCCTCATGTTGGTCTCTCCAAAACACATCAAACAAACGCAACCCTCGTGTTAATGTCTCCAAAACACACCAAACAAATGTTGTAGTGTTATTACTGAGCTTTCCAGCTGTATTTTCATGAGTACTGTGCTCAACAGTACTGGCGGAGGAAAATTATAGGCGTCAAGTCCCGTCCAGTCTAATCTGTTATTCAGCCTGGTGGAGAACAGATCGATGTGAGGTTTCGTCCAGAGATTGAAGATTGTTTGCAGTGTTCCCATGTGAACTGGACTATGGTATGCCTCCTGCTCAGAGCATCCGTCGATGCATTGGAGGTGCCCCGAATATGTCCCAGACGTTCTGAAGGGTCAGTCTGCATAGGTTTTGAGATACCAGCACCCCCCTCCCCCCTAGTTTATATGGGCGGCAACTGTTGAGTTGTCTGTCTAGAGGAGCATCACCTGGTTGCTCAGTGTGATCGGCCATTACTGCCTGATGGACAGCCTCCATCTCGAAGAAGTTCCCACTTCCCCCGAGGCATGGACTGTGCCGATATGGGCACCCCAACCAGTGTTGCAGACATCTGTAAACAGTGTCTGAGTGGCTTGGGGGCGATGTAGAGGGCTTGTCTGTTCCAGAAAACCCTTCTGCAACCATGGTGTCACTGTGGCCCAAAACCACGGATGGTAATGTCCCAATGGTTGCTGTCCCATTTTGACGACAGCTGCAACTGTAGCTTGTGCTGAGCTGCCTTCTGTCCCGGGAGAAGGTGAAAGAAAGATTCCATGTGGCCTAAAAGCCTGTGGAGATCTTGGAGTTGCAGCTGACGTTCGTCAATTCAAGAATGCGTAGAATTGGAACACTTTTTCTTCTTCAGCTTGGTACGGGGTAGACTCCCTAGTGCCTGCACTGAAGCCGGGGCCTTCCTCTTCCGTGTGGGCTGCCTTTGGAAGAGAAGGCCGCTTCTTAGCCACTGCTTTTCAAGCAGTATTTGCCAGGCCTGCTCATCCTCCATGGACCAGATCGATGTGAGCTCATTAAACTTAATCCATGGAGGTCCGGCGATTCCAAGGGAGCCACACGTGGATGGCTGATAGTTCAGCAGCCAGACACCGAACCTGGTTTTATTGGTGTTTTGACATCTTCAACATGTCTATTATGAGAATCCGAGTGATGCCACTTTGGCATTGTTGGAAATTTTTTTTAAAAGGCTTAATTCAAAATGGCTGCCATTATGAAGTTTACATGTATTTTATCAAAACATCATTCTTAGGTTACTAACTTTACTGAGGCAAACAATGTTTTCATGATCGGGGAATCCACTGGCACACATAGGATTGATGTGGTTTTTTTAAATGCTAAATTCAAAATGGCCACCATCAACGAATGCATATTTTCATAACTTAATTTCTAGACCATGTAGAGACTTGATTTTGGTGGCAAACAATATGTTCATGGTCAGAGAATCCCCAAGTACACAGGATAAATGCAAATATTTTTTGGAAAGACTAAATTCAAAATGGCCACCATGAACGAATGGATATTTTCATAACTTAATTTCTAGCCTACATAGAGACATGCTTTTGGTGTCAAACAATATGTTTTCATGGTCATGGAACCCATTAGTACACATAGAATTATGTATCAGTACGTATTTCTCTTGAAATGAAATATGTGCCTAATTACTTAAACATGGCGGCAGTTGTATAAAACTGTTGGTTCAAAATGTTGGGCTATTAATTGTCACGTCTTAAAGAGCCAATAAGGTTCTATCTCAGAACGTAAATCGCTGACTTTGTTGCCGCGAAATTCGATTCTGGTGTGCGAGGACCTGGAGTTTAAGTAATTATTTGTTGAAGAACTCTCCTTCAAATATATGTCCTTATGATGTACGAGTCCGTCACAAATGGGTGAAAGATTTCCGCAGCGACGTTAAACTCCATAATCACTCATGTATGAGTGTACAAGGTACGTAAATTCGCGAGCAATTCCAGCATATATTGGTCTAATTTTGGCATTTATTTATAGTAACTTTATACATGACATAATCTTTTGCTTTATGCCTGCTATTTAGAGTTTTGCCAATGTTGATGAAATTGATTAATTAGGGTTTGTTTTACAGTTAGCTTTCACCAAGATAGATTTGAAAATGTTTGGTTTAACCATATATAGTTGATACCAATTTCTTTAAATTAAACATGAATATCCCACTCAGACACAGTATACCGACTCAGAGCCAACCAGTCCTTGCTTTACCCCTTTAATGCTGAGCGCCAAGCAGGGTAACAACAAGTACTACCTTTTAATGTCTTTTGGTATGACGTGACTGGGGATTAAACCCATGACCTTCCGCACTCCGGGCCGACGCTCTAACCATTACGCCATGGAGCCGGCCTCTAGTAATTTAAACGTATAGTTTCTTAATGATTTAGTGTTTTTCATTTTGTAATAGTTTGTAAGCTAATTTATTTGGAGATGCTTAAGGTTTTCCCCAGTATGTAATTATTCTAACTTTAATTATGATTTAATTTCAAGCGGAGGTGTTTTAATATATCTGTATTTTCATACCCCCAAACTTCTGAACCATATAACAAAATGGGCTCAACTAGCTGATCAAATAATTTTAGCTGGCCGTCTAAGGGTATATCAGTTAATCGAATTTTACATAATACAGCGTACATTGCTCTGGATGCCTGATCGTATACTTTTCCCAATACCGTACTAAACCGACAATTATCACTACAGTACGCCAAGGTACACAAACTCTGTGACTACATCTAAGTTTTCATTATTTATATTAAAGTTGTAGGATGATTTAGACTTTCCTTTTCAAAATATAATTACTTTAGTTTTTGAAATGTTAACTTTTAGTTTCCATTTTTCACAATATTCAGAAAATATGTTAATGTTACCAAATTCTTTCCATGCAATTGATATATGGACTCGGACTTGGCCATTTCAAGAACACGATATTGGCCTCTTTGACAACTCGTGCTCTATGTCTTCGTCGATGAATGCTGTAAGCATGACTAAACAGAATGAACGAAAATGTCATCGATGACGTCATTCATGTACTTCTACCCTGCCATTGTTCTCTGTACAACTTTAATGGCAACGCTGATGGTGGATTAGTCTGTCACACCTTGTTCTCACCCAAATACTCCTATTTAAAGTATCACCCTAGAGCAGATAGCCAAGTCTAGATTACTGGAGAGTAATAATCTTCCCGCTTTGGCCATTTGGAATTGTTTTGCATGCCACATTCCTCAATGATTATCCTCTCCAAGAATGCTTTGCAACCCGTCTTATTCGAATAATACCCTTGTTTGACGTTAATCCTTGAATTATCAAACATTTTACCATCATGGTAATATACAGAACATGTTCTATACATTTCTCGTCAGAACAGGAATTGCAATACATTAAATGTTTGGAAAGTATAGCTTTATTGAGACTGAATTACCATCAAACTGTTAATTACAAACTGCAACTGATATAATTTCGGACCACTAGACTACATGATCTTTCAAAACAATCAGGAACAACTTGACAGAAAATTGTCATAAACGCATTTTAAGGTAAAGGATTTGATTATAAAATTCATGACAGTGTGTGTATAGTATTAGTAACATACAGTAGTACCATACGACAGTTTGCATCAAATTACAATCATTATAGAAATGCATTTAAATATTTGAATAAAATTACAGGTGCTGTGTATACAATATAGGAGGGGGGTATTGCTGCACAGTGCGTATGAACTGTTGTACCCATACAGTAATTACTTCACTGATGATCCTGGCAACTCTGGTTGCCACCGGCTGGGTCACAGTTAACCCACATGAAACCAGTACATGTCTGAGAAGATCGATGACAAGGAGGTTGACTGCAGCCTCTGAAGATTGCTTTGTTTTATTAGGGTTTTAGGGCAACTCTCAAAGTAATTCCAATAGACTTGATGGAAGGAGGAAACCAGCAAGCATTGGCTGGTCCTGAGGAACTCCAAGTGTGAAACCATTGGGCCAATAGGTAGGTCAGGTCTATTTTTAGAATTTCCATCAATTTCCCAGTTCCCATGATAGCCAAACATGAGTACTAGGCCTTGGGTTGACTAAACTCCAGATAAAATCTTAATACCCATTAATACGGATCGTGTGGTTAAATTTCTGTTCGATTCAGAGATTGCAATACAATGTAAGGTACATAAATAAAACAACAGCCACACACATGTCACCGTGTAGGTTATCACCAGAATTGTTAAACCGGATGTCTAAAAATAGAATTTGACCCACTTATGTGTGCTATTGCATCCTGTCAACAGTGTAAAAGCAACACATGTGGAGATTAATTTAGAGTTTGTTAAATTTGGGGACTTCTTTTAATCACCAAATATAAACGTATGTAAACCATTTCGCCACATGCCATCACTAAGAATGCAATTCACAATTGCATAATATTAGAAAACTACAGATTATATGATTTGAAATCATCATCCATCAAGCTTTGTCAGATTAAAAGGTCAGACACCTTTGCAATAGATGTCAAATAAGCTCTACTACAAAATAACATGCAATAAAAAATATTTGGGCAATCTCATTAAAATCAGATACAAACTCAAGCTTGGATATTCAGACAAAACCTCAGATATACAGACTGTCAACAATATTTATGGCGCAAAACTCAAAACCTGATATTAATTACATTGAATATTGTTGTAAAATCCATCCAAATATATTTTTCAAATCATATTAAATCCCATGGTGCACAATTGAAACAATGTCCACCATGTGTACACACCATGTGATGCAACACTGTTTACACAATATAAATACAATACATAAATATCACCGGAAATATACAGTAAACTATTGACCATGATAATAATACAATGATAACAATAATATGAAAACAATTGACATTAATAAAAAATCGGAAAGATTAGTTAGTTAATTTGGTGCTTAACGTCGCAGCTGGAATCTTTCACCCATACACGACGTTGTCTCAGAAAGACACAAATCTAACATGTAAAAATGGAATACTATGGCACAAGTAATGGGTTGGTTGGTTGGTTGATTTGGGGTTTAAAGCCACTTTCAAGATTTTTTCACTCACATCATGGCTTGCATGCATA
>JAUTBT010048757.1:0-16164 GCA_032361225.1 Lepetodrilus schrolli | reverse complement strand
CGGAAATGCCGACCAATTCCTTCCCTGACATCGCGAGCTCAGCAGACGACAAGTGCTGTGCAGACGACAGGAAGTTGTCGGAGACAACACGGTTGTTGGCATAAAGTAATTATCATGTTTACATAACGTAATTATCATGTTTACAAATGTTAAATAAAGATAATTAATTAAAACGAAAAAAATATTATATATTATTTGAACCAATACTGAACTTGTAAATGTATACTACCTAGAATTGACACATAGATTGGTAGTCGCAAACAAATGGCTTACGCCAATTAAAATGGTAATGGATATTTTCACATTGCCATTTGTTATGAATGGTACTTGCCTAAGTTTAGACATACCAAAACGTGAATAATGTATAAAACATTGTTATATTACCGAGATAGATGAGTCATTAAAAAAAAAAGTGAATATAATATATTATTCGAATATTTGGATAATTAATACTATTTGTCGATGGTCTATATTCGGTGAATTGTTACAGCTCTATATGATACAGACCCATATGGAATAGTTCAGACACATTATGGTATAATTCATATGGTCATCAAGTATGGGTGAAATATTCTTGCAGCAGGGATTTAACTTTTTGAGGCACCTGTCCCTATGTCCTGTCGGATATGAAACTACTTGCCCTCGTTAATCTGGGCTATTTCACTGATAATACCTGTCCTGGGCAGGTGGACAATCCTTACTGTCCCCTGTACAGCGAAGTAAAACATTAAATCAATCAATCATATGATATGAAACAAAAAATATGTGAATATGACATAAAATAAGACTGAGTGGGTAATTGGACCTAATTTAATTGCCCGATTTTATTCTCATGACAATAATGCAGTTGAGGTTGTATCATAGCAATATTAGCATGCATGTATGTAGGTAACCAGGACTAAACAGTTGACCTACTTTCTCTGTGGCATGCAGATTCCATTGGCCAGTTGGTTATTGACCTGGCAATGCCACTGCCACACACATTAACCCTCTCCATGCTGAAGGCATGTGTCTGTGCCTAATCAGGGAGGGAGATGGTTAATCATGCACTTTAAGTATTATTCACAGCCCCCATTCAACACTCCTTAAATTACATCTGAGGCAAGAAATAGATTATCTGATTATAATGCAATTTTCTCTTTTCATACCAACTTCACGTTCCTGGGTGAATTAATTTTAGTTGCCTTGCTAATAAACAGTTATTCAGTTAAACATTATTATTTCAGTTTGACATTATCAGATAATCATAATACATATGATTTCAATTATCAATAGAAAAGTATGAAATTTATTCTTAAGTTTTCAGCTGTTTGTTTATTATTATTATTATTGTTGTTGTTAACTTCCTGATTGGGTGACACCAGTTTGACTCTAAGACCCAAACCCAAGAATCTGAAATATAAAACCCCAGTCAGCTGTTCTAAATGCCTAGCATATGACTAAACATGCCCAGTACTTCATAATGTCTATCTGTCTACCCCTGTGGTTAGCCTACACGTGCAACAGCCCAGATGTCAGGGGAAGGTATCCAGTTACCAAACACATGCTTGTCAGTTTGAAGCTTCTTATGGAACCTTTGGTTTCTTAAGGTTCCGTTCTTAAGGTTCTGAATCAAAAAGCCACAAAGGGTCGTGTGTTTACTAACAAGGAGTGTCATTCGGATTCCTGCTAGCTATTGTCAATAACACGGACAATAAATCAATTATCATGAATGAAACATGATTGGTTTTCCATAGAGCAAAGACTCTCATGATGCGTTCTCATAAATCCTTACCTGTTTGTCCCTTTCCAAGAGTCTTCTCCAGCCTGTATGGACCAACGTATAGCTCATCCTTGTGTGAATGTGACATCATGTACCAGAATCTATTCTACCTTTGCTATCAAAGACTCATCTGTGGGTTCCGCATATATTTTCTCCCCAGAACGGCGAAGCATCCGTTACATTCAGAACCAAATCGATTTACTCGTACGGTCACCGGCCATTATTGAAGCTTTCGGTGCTGGTCGCTTCAGTCAAATGCCGCGTACTCCTCTCTATCCCGCTCTTGTCGTCTGTTTGGGGTGTTCTTTTGCAACTACCTCATTAATCCGTAGATTCCGAAGCAAATAACAAAGAACACGCCAGTATTTCCTGTGACTGCAGCAGGATTTTACCGATGCCAAATGTTCCCGCAAATGAATCATCAAAGTGCTTGCACACGCCCTCTCGTGTACAAATTTGTCACTAAGAAATCTAAGGGAGGTAATTGTTTTAGAATATTTATGGTTAATTTGAAGCGACTGTAAAATACTATCGCAGCTATGACTGGAAGAAGGCGATAATGTAATATTTTACTACCGCTTCTTTCCGAATGCTGTTTTACCAAATTAGGCCAAGAAATAATATCAACGGTTTAGTTCAGAAAGTGTGCATAACATCTCACTTTATATTACGTATATATATATATATATTACTATACCTGAAAGTGTACATATGTCACTTGATGTTATGTGTGAATGTGCTTCTTAACTAAGAAATGATTTTAAATATGTTCACATGTCTATCTATAACATGTCATCTATAACAAGTTGTGTGTGGATATTTCCCTTCTGTTGGTAAACTGTTCCAGTTCCATCTTATCACAGGTTCTCATCCCATTATCAACATGTCATTGAAATATTGTGGAAAGCCTTGATTCACTTTCTCATCCACTGTTCTTTGGCAAATCGACCTTTCCTTGGATTATTTCAGGCGACAGACATCGTATGAATTAGTTCCAGTGTCACAAACAAACAAAACAAAACGTTTCTTCTATTTTGGTTTTATTTGTACTTTGCATGATCTCAGGAATATACAGTTCACTGAATAGCTAAGAGTATGACATGACAAATGACAATCACATGACAATGACATCACAATCAAATGAAAACAATAGTAAAGAGGCATGGTCTTATCTTATTCAGACTATTGCTCTTGTGGATGGTGGCAAAGAATTAAATTCACTGCCAATAATACAAGCAACGAGTTGGATGATGACTTTTGATGCAGAGATTTCTGTGGTCGTGACAATAATGATGACAATGATGATAATGATGGCAATGATAATGATAACGACAAAATTGATGTAATGGCAATGTAATCATTTTTTTAATGAAAACCACAATCATGAAAATATTCACTTAACACTTACAGTATTAGTAAGATTGGAATACAGAAACATGAAAATTATAAAAATTAATATTTTGCACAGCGAAGAATTCATGATTTTCAGGTCATCAATGCATTCAGTATATTAAAAATTATTATTAATGAACATGTGCATCGATTAATAGCATGGTATCCCTTTCAAATAACTCGGTAATGGTATCACTCAAAAGGGAAGTAATAAAAATAAAAATAAATTCAGTCAACATTTCTATTGGTACCATAATTTTATACGTTACACTTGTTCACAAATTATTTACAAATAATATAGTTCCCCAAAAGGCAAAAAGTGCTTCAGACACTTTCCAGCATTTAACAAAACTATAAAAATTACAAAGCTATAAAATGTTACCTTTAAAACATCCGTGTGTCATAATGTCACAGAATATTACGAAATATTCAAGATGAAAAAACTGGTCAGATCTTAGGAAAAGGTAATAAAAAATATGTTAATTCCACAGGGGTTGTAAACAGCAGATAGTGGCCTTAGGGAACACATGGGGTTGTAATCAGGAAATGGGGGCCTTAGGGAACATAGGGGTTGTGATCAGGAGATGGGGGCCTACTTAGGGAACACTTATTACTAGTATCAATGGTTCAATAGCTCACTTGGTATTTCATTCAATTCAACATTTGTGCAAACAACTTTGGATGTTACAAATGTTTGGTATTGAAAAAAAAGCTAGATTTCAGAGTATTTCCATCGAAGAGACAGATGAAGATGGCAGTGGTTACTGAATCAGATTTCTTTTTAAAAATAATAATTAAAAAAAAATATTTAGAGGTATAAGAGTGAGTTGTTTTACACACTAGTCTCCAAATATTTTATTTTTAAATTTTATATTTAAAAAATCGGATATCTTCATATGCTTCTTCGATGATTTGGAGGTCAAGTTCAGATGTCGTAAGGGGTAAATTTTGGTCCAAAATGTGCATACATTATACAAACACTGTAGTTTGATTTTCTGCACATGTATTGTTGCACATTCATTCCCACTTCCCACATTCCTCCACCCCCATCAGGATGTTGAATTATTAGCCTACAAGTGTTGAACAATATGAATTAATCAGCCAAATTCATTAAATTCATTTTTTCAAAACTTTTTTTAAAAAAAGACAAGCATGGAAATAATTATTCTCTGCTTTTGAATAATTCATCTATTAAAATTAAATTAGAACCCAGAGAGAATATACTTGTACATAAAAAGCAAATTAGAAATAAAATATTTAATCAATATATAAACTTACATAAATTAACTATTTCTGTTAGTTCAGAAAACATGATTAAGTAGCTTGCTGGTTTAAACACAAATGCATAGAAGCCAGACAAATGGATGAATTGAGTTTTCATGACTTGAGATATCCATAAATTTGTCACACATCTCAATTCTGTTCAAATGACTTGCACTTACAGTTGTTCATGCATCTTTATACATGTGTCATGTAAATCAGTGAGAACTGGAAGAAGGGACTACCATCACATTGACCCCTGTTGACCTCTCCAGGGTTCATGAACTGCTACTGATGCTGCTGCCAGTAAAGATTGTCACAGAGTGTCACAAGCACTCCTGTAGTTAGACTGTACTTGTAGCAGAGGTAATGTGCATTAATGTATTTTTGTCTGTAGTGGGTGATTTGATCTCTGCATTGTCTCAGCTATTGTCTTCTGTTGGTTCGTTCTCTGGCGTCTGAAACATAGAATAAAATTTAAATACAGCATGTGGGGCAAGTTTGTAAATTAAAGGCACACAATTACAGTTTGGTAAAATGTAATTTACCTGAAAGTATGTACATTTGATTTGTATACACAAGTGTATTGGGCAGCAAACTAGATTTTCCTCATGCCCCACTGTTTTCAATTTTTAATTTTTTTGTTATTGTTTATCTTCACATATTAAAATTGCCTTTAAAGCAAAAAATATAAGTAGAAATGACATTTTGCATTGGGTAATTCCAGGGTTTTGATCAGACCCTGCCTTCCAACTAAGACTGATGTCCTACTAGCACGATAGTCCCCGATGCGCAAAACTGGCAGATCATATTTGACTCGCTTCTGAACTAATTGATCACTAAAATGTACTAGTCCAATTTGAGTTGTAATTTCGTTTTGAGGGGCATTTTGACTCCCTAAACTGTAAGACTATGGAAAACCCAGTAATCTTCCCAGAGAAATCACTTTTCACCTATTGGAAGGTTAACCATGACGATGTTCAAGAAAACTCTATGATACCCCCCCCCAGTATTTCTAAGAAAAGATAACTCACCTTGGACCTGGCTGGTATCTTAAAGTCCTTCAATTTGCTGGTTAGGGAGGCTGCAAATCCCTGTGGGAGGTTGGGCGTGGCAGCCCCTCCCTTGTTTGGGGATGACGATGGGCTCGTCTTGGACACACTGGATGAGAACTCGATGAATACGTTCCTATCCACGCTGGACTTGGATGGCGGTGAATGCGACGTCGACTTTGCTAACACAGTTTCTGGAGAACTAGAATGACCCGGGTCGGAGTCGTGTATTTGAGGTTCAAGGACAGGCTGCTCACTTAACACAGATTTGCTCGAAACAGATTTCTTCATGGAGTCGGAAGATGGCGACTTGAATTCGTGGGAATCGTCCTTCGACGGCTTGACTAACACAATGGACTGATCGGAATCCGTTCCGTTCACAGATGCGACACTGTCAGATTTTGAACCTCCCGATTCCTGTTCACATGGGGAAGCTTTTTCTATCACAGAGTCTGTAGATCCTGTTAACCTGTCTTCCTGCTGGTGTGAATCCGTTAACCTGTCTTCCTGCTGGTATGAATCAGTAACATTGGCATCCTCAACATCAGAGACTGTACACACACTGCCACCAACCTGCCCACTGATCTCTGGGTCCTTGGTACTCGCAGATTCCAAATCAGCATCAGTTTCCATCGGAACACTTTCTGAATCTGTCCGTACTGAAGTTTCCATGACGGGGCGATCAGGGACCACATTCTGTTCGACGACGACCTCGGAATCACAACAAACCACATTTTGAGACGCCACAGACGCTTCTTCGTCATAGTCATTCACTTCCATATCTACCTCCTGCTTCGTGGCTTCTACAATTTCTGCTACATCACAACTTGTTGCTATTTGGTCATCAATATGCAAATTGGACGAGGGCACTGAAATATCACAAACCTCTGCTTGTACATTGGAAACCAAATCCTCCTCAACGAATTCAGTTTTCTCCATTGCCATTTCAATATCGTCATCTTGTACCACAGTTTCCATAACAACTTCCTGCTTACCTTCACTTGGAGGAAGAACCTCTAGGCTTTGGGAGACATGAGAATCTTCCTCAACACTTCCTTGCACAGAATCTTGCACAACAACTTCTTCCTTGCTCTCACTGGGAGGAGGAACTTCTTCTAGTCTCTGAGGATCATGTTCCTCAACAGTTTCTTGCACAGCATCTTCTTCCACAGTATCGTCCGTACTTTCACACGGGGGAATCGCTTCTATATTCTGAGAGACGTGATCATGTACCGGAATACTTTGTTGCACCACATTTTCCATGATAACTTCATGTTTACTTTCACTAAAAGGAACAGCTTCAAAGCTAGGAGAAACATGACTACGTTCCTCAACACTTTCTTCCACGATAACTTCTTGTTGACTTTCACTCCCAGGAACAGCTTGTTCTATGCTCTGGGAAACACGATATGCCTCAACGGTTTCTTGACGTTCAGTTTGGTCTTCAACACAAACAGTTTCTGAAACCTCTTCTTCTTCAGCTACATTTTCAGCATCCCGAGCAACATCTGGCTGCTCAGTGATCCGTGACACACTGCCAGACTCTGTTCCATTGTCATTATCACCCGATTCCATCACTTTCTCAGTTTCTGCTGCATCTTGACCACTCTTCAGACCAGAACCAGCATCACGTTGTTCTTCGACTTCAGCACTGTCAAGAGTCCAAGTGTTGTCTTCACCGTCGCTGACATCAGAATACAGTTCACCAACAACACCTGCTTCTACTGCAGGCAATCTTGTGGCATCCACAGCACTTAGGTCTAATTTACCACCAGTATACAACTCAGGAGCAGCTCCTGAAGTTGTAGTTTCAGCCTCCATTTCTTCTGGTGCGGCACCAGCCGAAAAGTCCATGGCTTCAGAAGAACCTTCAGCAGGTTGCTCCACAGCTGTCACTTGGTCCGTATGCATTTGAAGAACTGGTGGCTCCTCAATAACTTGTTCAATAACAACTGGTTCCTCGTTAACTTGTTCATCAACGGAAGGCTTCTCAGTAACGTGTTCAGCAACAACTGGTTCCTCAGTAATCTCTTCAGCAGCAACTGCCTCTGTAGTATAACTTCCATGAACAGATGGCTCCTCATGTTGTTCAACAACAACTGGTTCCTCAGTAACTTGTTCAACAACAACCGGCTCCTCAGTAACCTCTTCAGCAACAGCCAACTCTTCAGTATATTGTCCATGAACAGATGGCTCCTCAGAATGTTCAGCACTTGCTACGAGCTCTGTATGTTGCTCAACAACGTGCTCCTGAGTAACTGGTTCAACAACAACTGGCATCTCAGCATGCTGTTCAACGACAGCTGGCATCTCAGTAATTGGTTCAACAACAACTGGCATCTCAGCATGCTGTTCAACGACAGCTGGCATCTCAGTAACCTGTTCAGCAGCAACTGGCATCTCAGTAATTGGTTCAGCAACAACTGGCACCTCTACTGCCAATGCTTCTGGTACAGAGAACAAAACAGATTCTTGTTCTTCAACGGATGACTTCACAGCATAATTTTCAGGTTCCTCAGCTATTGCTTCAATATTAGTTGGATCCTCAGTAGAAGATTCCTCAACATCTGCGACCATTGCTTCAGTAACCGATGGTTCATTGGGCTCTTGTTCAGGAACAGATGGTTCATTCATATGAGCCACAGATAAATTCACAGTGTTTGATTCATCACCAGAGGGCTCCTCGACCACTGCTTTGGAAATAGATGGTTCTTCAATAACTTGTTCAATAACAGGGGGCTCTTTGGTCTCATGTTCAGCAACAGACGACTTCACAGCGTAAATGTCATTATCAGAGGAGGGCTCCTCAGCCACTGCTTCATAAACAGACAGCTCCTCATCGATATCTTGCTCAGTTACAGAAGGTTCTTCAACCATCGCCTCAGTTTCTTGCTCAACAACAGATGACTCTTCAATCTCTACCACTACTGCTTCAGAAACTGAGGGGTTCTCGTTCTCCTCTTCTGCAACAGGTGATTCAACACTGCCATCTTCAATATTAGAAGGCTCCTCAGGTATTGCTTCAACAACAGATGATTCAGCCTCAAGCTCAAGAACAGATGGTTCTTCAGCCTCAAGCTCAAGAACAAATGGGTCTTTGGTCTCAAGTACAACAACAGGTGACTTCACAGTGTCCTGTTCATCAGAAGGCTGCTCAGCAACTTCTTCAGCAACAGGCGACTCCTCAGTTTCTTGTAAATGTTCAGAGGGATCCTCAGTTATTTCTTCAGCAACAGGTGACTTCACAAGACCACGCTCATCAGAAGGTTCTTCCTCCATTGGCTCATCAACATCTTCGTTGACAGACAATTCATCGACTGTTTCAGATGCATCCTCTACCACTGCAGTAGGCTCCTCGACAATTGCTTCAAGGGTAATTGGCTCCTCTTTCAGTGCTTCAACTGCTGGCTCCTCATTGATGACTTCAACGGCAGGTGCGTCTTTTACCACTGCAGATGGTGCTTCAACAACTTGCTCGTCAGATGGCATTTCAACCATAGATTCATCCACAGATGTTTCTTCCTCTTCTATAGAGTGCTGCTCAACCACTGATTGTTTTCCAGCCTCTGTAGAACTGGAAACAGCTGGCTCTTCTGAGTAAGTCACAAATGTCTCTGTTACAGTTACATTCTGTTCTTGAACAATATCTTCAGCTTCGACCTGCTCTGTAATGTCTTCGATCTGCTCAGCAATTTCTTCAGCCTCAACCTGCTCAGCAACTTCTTCAGCTTTGGTATGCTCAACCATTTCTTCAGCCTCGACTGGCTGAGCATTGTCTTCAGCCTCAACCTGCTCAGCAATTTCTTCAGCCTCAACCTGCTCAGCAGTTTCTTCAGCCTCAACCTGTTCAGCAATTTCCACAGCCTCAACCTGTTTAGCAATTTCTTCAGCTTGCACAGCAGTGTCTTCAGCCTTGGATTGTACATCAATGTCAGCTTGCACAGCAATGTCTTCAGCCTCAACCTGCTCAGCAATGTCTTCAGCCTGCACCTGCATTGTGATTTCTTCAGCCTGCACCTGCTCAGAAATTTCTTCAGCCACAACCTGCTCAACAATGTCTTCAGCCTCGAACTGCGTAGTGATTTCTTCAGACTGGACCTGCGTAGCGATTTCTTTAGACTTGACCTGCTCAGCAACTTCATCCTCCATCTGTTCCTCAAGGCCACCTTCAGCAGCAGTCTGTTGATTGTCAGCGTCAGCAGATTCTTCAGCCTCGCCTGTAAGTACCAAAATAAGATAATGTTATTATTATATAAATTAGCTATGGTTGTATGTCATTTTCCAAAGTATTCAATTGATATCTGTGTAATCTGCTTGTGCCTAAAACACATAGTAATTATTGATTTTTTTAAAAATATTTTAAAATTGGGGTTTAGAGCCGCTTGCAAGATTCTTTCACTTATATAATGGCTTGGATATATTGTACATGGAAGAGCAAAGGTGATAATTGTCTACAACGTATTCTGACACTGCACCCATATTATTCAAGCTTGACTGTTTGACAACAATTACCCTTCAACCGACTGCATTAATCTAAATTCTTGTTTAATGAGGCATCGGCAGTTGCTTTCAGTTAAGAAATTAGGTTACAATTGAAACCAGGAACTCTTGGTATCATGAGATTCTGGAGTATCAACTATACCCATCCCACCATTCTCCTATGCTCAACAAAATTAATTAAGGGCCAGTATTTTTGGACATATGGGCACTAGATGCCTCAAGCCGAGTGTTTTAAAATTTGGTAGAAGCGTTTCAAACAAAATATCAAATGGCCCTTAATTTATTTTGTTGAGTATTGTTTGGGATGGTATTAATTACTGTTTTACCATGATTCCATCGACACTTACCTATAACCTTCTCCTGTTCCAGTTCACTGGCAGCCACCTCATCTATAACAGTTTCAGCGTCGACAAACGCCTCTTTCACCCACATTCCTCCATCGGCGTCATAGATGATTTCCTCGTCAGCAGAAGACTGATCGGCCACTTCTCTGCCTTCAACCTCCTCGGACACCTGCCCTTCATCCTCTTCCTTCTGTTCAGCTCCTTCTTCAGCAACGATTGCCTCGCTCTTGTCGACGGCAGACAGCTTTTCGACTTCTGCGCTTGTATCGCCGGAGGTTTCAGTGGCCACATCCTGTTGACTCCTGGTCTCCTTTACTTCAGTTGCTTTGTCTGCGGCCTGTGATCCTTTGTCTACCTCCATGTCTGCTGCTGCCTTGTTCTCAATCTGCTCCTCCTCCTCCTCCAGATCCTCGAAATTGACCTCCGACACCAAATCCATCACAGGCTCCTGAATCTCCTCCACCTTCTTGGACCTGGTGCTCCTTCTTGTGGACATCGACAACTTTCTCGGCGAGGTTTCGTCATCGTCGGACAGCCGTCTGCTCACCAGTCCGTAAGGGACTTTGAGGCTAGAGGGAGGCCGGCCCCTTCCTCTCTTTTCCCGGACGTCTGCCAGCGTCCTGTTATCCACCTGAGCTGCCAGCACGGCCTCCCTTATGTACTTCTCCGCTATGGGAGACCTCTTTGTCCTCCTCACGACCTTGGCGCACATCGCTTCGTCGTCGTCTCCTGCCGTTGCTGCTGCTGGTGGAGTTGAAGATGCCTTCCTCTTCCTCCCACCAGAGTAGGTGTATAGAGGACTTGCCGTCTTCATCAAAAGCTTTGGCTTGATCACGTCTATCGTGGTCTTCAGTTCCGAGTCGCTGGCCTGCGACGAGTCGTCGGGGTCGGAGACTATGTCTGGAGGAGCCTCCGCGGAACGGCCGCGTGGTGCCTCCTGGGCGATCCTCGTTAGTTTGGGCGGAGACGGGTCGCGCTTGTCTTCCTTCTGCGCGGCAGGGCCCAGGAAAAAGTCAGACTCGTAACTGCGCTTCAGCTCAGGCTGTTTCTTGCTGTATGTCTTGATGATGGGGGTCGAGGCCAGAGCGCTGACCATTCCGTTGCTAGTATTGCCACCTTCTTCTTCTTCTTCTTCTTCTGCCGCTGGCACTGAAGCCTTTGCCAGTGTCCGTCGGCTGTGGACTCCGTCCTTGTACAGCGGTGGTCTGGTTGTTCTTGGTGTGTCTGCTCTTTGGATGGGTTTGGTTTCTTTGGGAGTGGAAGCTGCTGCAGACTCTGTGGTCAGATTCTGCGACCAGGATACAGACTTTCGCTTCTTCTTGAGGGGAGCTTGACATTCAGGATCGGCGTCTGTGGGGGTGCCGGTACCTTCCTCCTCCTCCTCAGCTTGCACGGCAGTCTTATTTGGTGTCTTCATAATGGTTTTTGGAGAGTCCTCAATCTGCACACTCTTTACAACGGCTTTCTGTGGAGTCGTTTTGTTACTGCGCTTGTTTGCTTTGCTTTCTATCAGGTCCCTGTAGTTGACATCTCCTACTTTAAGCAACAACTTGTTCCCTCCTGGTCGTTTCTTAAGAGCATCCGTTGCTATTTCCACTGCAGATCTTTTACCCAGTTGTGGAGATGACATCTTGGTGGTAGTGTTTGCTGGCGATTCAGACTCTGGCTTCTCAGATTGATCCAGATTCGCACCTGCGTCAGCCTTCTCTTCAGGTGGTGCCATCGGCATTTCCTCGTCCTGCCGAGGAGCTTCTTGAGCATGTTCAGAGGGTCCTGGAAGCGTGGCAGCTTTCGTCCTTCTGGGCGTCAGTGGCACCTCTGGTGTCAGCACTGGCATCTCGTCATCTGCGATGTCCTCGCCTGTCTTTTGACCATCTTCGGTCGCAGATGCAGGCGTGGTTTTAAGCACGGTGAATTTTTCGGAGGAGTGCTCGATCACGTTGACATTCTTGACGCGGACGATGCCCTTGGCCGGTGATGCCTTCAGATCCTCCAGGTTGAAGGCCGTGATGGCTGGTTCCGTTCTGATTCCTCCGGTGCTGAGATGAATCACAGTTCCCGAGCCCGAGCTGTCCTTGTTGGGAACGACGATCACCTTCGCCTTCTGAGACTGCAGACGTTTGAAGTCTTCCAGCGAGATGTGCACCACCTTCGGCGAGATTTTGGGTACCCCCGTGGGCTGAGTGTACTTGTGATTCGGCGTCGAGTGCTTGGCGGTTTTCTGGATGAGCTCGGAATAGTTCCGCGATACGTCCGACCTTCTGACGACCGACACGCAGTCGCTCATCGGCTCGGCTTTGGGTTCGCGGAGATTGTTCTTGGCCTTGCGTGCCTCCCTCTCCTTGATCCGCTGATGCATGGGCAGTGCGGCCAGTTCCGGGTCGTCGACAATGGAAGGCACCACTGGCTTCTGTGGCTGTCCGTTGTACCTCATGTTCGACTGCACGGTAACAGTCTTGCCGAGAAGCTGCACCTTGTTCCGGCTCTTCTGGATGATAATGCCCTTGACGGGATCACTGATGTCGGCCGGTCGGGGTGGGTTCTTGGGTATGCTTACAGTGTTAGTCTGCACCATCAGAGATCTCTGCGTGGTGTTGCCTTTCCGGAGGAATTCCTCCGCGGCTTCTTTCCGCTTGGCTGCCTGCAGCGCCTGAAGGAATCGAGCCTGGCCCTCGGCTGTGCGCATGTCACCCCCGCGTGACTTCAGTGCGGGGTAGACGATGGTGAACTTGTCCTTGCCTTCCTCGTCGTCCTCATTGTCGCTGTCGTCTTCCTGGAAATGGGAATGTATCTTATAGATTTCCATCCACCAAATGTGTGCCTTGGAACTATTGATAACAGATTTGCAGAAATGTATAACCTTTAATGAGTAAGGGAATGATCGGAAGTTTCAGTGTCGATGCGAGGATATAGACATCCATGTCTGAAAACATTACTGTAGACGGAAATATTTCAATCTAGATCTAAATATGAAAAGGTATTGTGATCATAATCTCAAAATATATTCATTTTTTTTTATTTTTTAGAGCATTAGAGCCCAATATTCAAATTCCTACAGATCTTAATTCGGTTTGGACCCACTTTCAAGATACCTAGATTAAATATTCATTTGTGATGCAATAATTCCTTTTCAATTGAATTAAAGAGTTGTTTTTCTGGGTTTTGAAATATATTATTTTTAAATTGGGGTTTAGGGCTGCTTCTAAAATACATATATCAAAGAATTCCCTTCAAGATTCATACAAAAAAAGTGACCCAATTATTCGTTAATACCTGGTCTCTCATCAGACAGTGCATGTTTTCCAGAGCAATGGCCGACGTCTCTCTCCTGGGGCGGGATCGTACGGTGGATGGGTCAAATTCCGGAACGAAGTCATCGTCCACGTCGTAGCGCGACACGTGCTTCGGCACCAGTTTCTTTATGCGTAGGTGTACGATTTTCTCCAGAGTTCGAGCCATGTATGTGAAGTCTGGTGAAGAATATTTAATGCACACTGTAGAGCATAAATATATAACGATCTTACTGAATTAATGAATTAGTGCTTTAAGTCGCAGAGGGAATAGTTCACCCATATGACAATAATTACTACCAAAACAGTTCTTTGGTGGTTTTAGTTATAGGTGGAAATTTATTTATTTATTTTTATTTGTTATTAAATTAATTTTATTTTATTTATTTTGTTGTTGATATTTTATATTAATTTTTATATCTAGATTCTAGTCTAGTTGACAAGAAAAAATTATATTAAAAAAAATAAATGTATTTGTTGTTGTTATTAAAATTGTATAATAATCTCTCCCTTGATCCAGACAATCATATTTTTTATTTTTTTATTGATTGGGGTTTACATCTGTTTTCAAGAGGAGGAAAACTATCAGTTTATGACAGGAGGAAAACTGTAACATCCATAGCACTGAATGCTGCAGTAAACCTGCGAGTACTGCCTAGTAGACAAACAGAATAAATCATCATCATTGATCCGAGCAGGAAGAGGACATAAAATAATTTTCAAATTTTAGATTTCACTAAATTAACGTACCACTGCTGTCTCCATTGTATCGCTCACAGTTGTCAAATAGCAGCTGAAAGTCGTGTGCGAATTCCGTTGGGGTTTTATAGTCTCTGTCATCAAGTTTCCTCTCAATCGTCATCAAATCCATTGGTTCCTGTAAAATCAACAAATAAGAGCATAACAATTTTGCATAAATTGAGTATGCAGCTATAGAGTTGGATATGTCATGCTCACCGCTAATATTCAAATCTATTTTGTAATTAGTTTTTAAATTGATATAATTGTTGTTGTTTTGAAAGCTAACATTTTCAGTTATACAATTCTTCAATTTGCAAAGTTTCTTGACGATTCACCATTATTGAACACAGACAAGACGTTTTGTATAAAAACTTGTCTCAACATTGGAGATAACTCCGCAATACGCAAAATTTCTCAACAATTCGCTGTTATTGAACACAGCCAAGATGGCGCGTACCAAAACCAGTTTCAAACATGGGAGATAACTCTGAAATGTTTCCTACCATTGGGGAACAGACTGTTTTGTTATTAAGGATCTTTACCTTGATGATTTTGAAGTATTCTGGAGCGAACTCTTCCTTGACGGGTTCCCAGAATGGCCACGAGTCATCATGAGCCTTGATGTGGAACAGGACTGAAACAATCAAATGACAGGACTGAAAAACGAGAATTAAACACACAGGACTGAAACATTCAAATGACAGGACTGAAAAACGAGAATTAAATCACACAGGACTTACTTGCAACAACATCAGCAATATAGTGACCAAGAGCATCAAATCCAATATCATGAATTAATGTTTAATGCCATTTGCAACAGTGTATCTGTAGTGAATGAAAATTAATATTTTCTAATTATGATAATTTCTCTTTTGGTCATCATTGGTTTCCTTTGGAATCACGAGTGTCGTAAAATTAATACGACACACTAGTGAGTGTGTTAATTTCTTTATCCAACAACTTTTGAACGGACATTTAAACAACTCAAACGCATTCTCATGTGAAAGTCAAATAGGGAGTGGCGGATGAATACATCCCATCACTGCCCTGACCGTAGCAACCAATGAAACGATGACAGGCGTGGGAAAATTATGATTCAAGCCATGTAACCAGCCAATGAAAATCATTCCAGGTGTTATGCACTACTGTGCAAGATATGATATTTATGCCATGAGTTATCTTGAACCATGTTTGAAAAAAACGTATATGCTTACTTTTCCTCATTCCTGAATAGAGCTCCTCCATGTCATTATCCAGCCTTAAAAAGAAAGAAAAACAATATATATCAAATAGACATCATAATCTACATGATTCACATACAAAACAAGGTTAATTTCACTAATATTCAAGTAATTATGGACCTAACAACCTATCGTTCACGGTAATCCATAGTGCATCATCATAGCTGGTTACATATTCTCTAAAAAAACGGTAATGACATGTTATCACCGTTAGGCGGTGATCAACTTGACATTACAAGTAAGTTTCATCGGTATTATAAAATGTTATAAAACACAAATACACTGTATACAAGTAAACTATTTAACATTGTGCCATGAGCAAGGTTCAGAGCATGGATTTGGCGCAACATAAATACACACATTATTATTATTGTATACTCTCCAGGGAGTTGATAAAGAAAATAAGAGGCCCACCATGGTAATAATGCAATGCTAAGAACACCCTTTCGAGCACGGATTTGCCACAACCTTATTATTATACGTGAGTGAGTGAATTATTAGTTTTACGTCACAGCGGGAATCTTTCACCCATACGCGACGAGGAATGATTAATTATGAAATAAATGAGTCAAAAATGAATTG
>JAUTBT010048746.1:0-16165 GCA_032361225.1 Lepetodrilus schrolli | reverse complement strand
TATCAATATCGCGTCAGAAAGGTAACTTTCGCGAACATTGATGCCAGGCCCCCGGGGCGGGATTTGAACCTGGAACCGATGGCTCCGAAGTCCAACGTTCTACCACTGCGCTACCATCCGCCCCGAAATCTTACTCAAGAAAGTTCCGTAATCTCCAGGGCAGGTCTTAGTTTTGAAAAGCTCTTAATTTGCCAGACTAGGCAAATAATCAATATTATCATAGTAGTTTTAATACAATACGTTTTCAAATAAGGTTATTGTATTTTTCGACTATGAGATGTAATATAATAAAACATTTGTAATGCAATCAGCAGAACAATAGCAATTACCTTTCTTTTTCTAAAAGAAAAAATATCTATGATATTCTGCCAAACAATTGCATTAATGTACATATTTCGCCGATGCCACCATGAGATCCAGGCATGATTACATTTAATATATATTTGCTTGTAGTTAATAACAATCATGCAGCCACTTTCGTGTAAGCGTTGCCAGGTAATGGTTCGATATATCACGTTGTATAGAACCCAACTCTCGGCCACTAGTACGTGAAATATTTATTTCCGTTAAGAGCTCGTGACATATTGGCACTGCGCATGACAGCGGCGTGGGGAGCACATACAAATAAAAGTCAGGTTATATTTGAAAGAAATGAAATGAAGAGAGATTTCCCCATAGCTCATCTGGTAAGATGAGTTGTCACATCGACATTCCCAAGCACGTATGGAGACGTTTCCGGCAAACGGACAGTTAATAGCGGTACGCTGAGTAGAACTGGTACCGACATTGTGCAGCGTAGGGCAATGTAGCTCGCAAAAGGGATGCTATACACGAGGAATAAAACTAACGCAATGGGGCTGCTAAGACAAGAAATAAAACCAGTCCAGCGAAAGAGTTCTCCTATTGTCGGTGTTGTGCCAGAAAATGAAAGGTCGGGAATGGTTGGAGAACTCCAATAACTACAGATCAATATGCCCTGGTTTGAAGTGTTAAAGCCATATACCTTTTGACAAGAGCTGCTGCCGAGGAAATGGCGAAGCAACTGGAGTGTGTCTGTAGAGTGTTTTGTATTGGATCGTTACACATAACGGCCTCACATTCATACTCTTCATTTCCATCTGATTGGCGTAAACGGGTGAAGATACTAATTAATAATGGTCGAATATTCACTATATACATGTATAATGTTATCGAATGTCTTGATGTGCTCCCCTCTGAGATATGTCAATCACTTATATGGTCAATATTGATACATCCATATCGGAATCCTCAATACCCAGACCATTATGCCTACTTACAAACTGTCAAATGGATGTTAAGTAGGCATAACGGTCTGTGTTTCGAGGATGGAACATCAGCATCCGACATCTGATGTCAGTTTCAGTAAATTCCATGCATTTGGGAATGCCAACAAAGGGTGTCTGTCGAACAATTTTACATACCAGCGTGAGACTACTTCACCTAATGATAAACATAACATATATAATAATGTATGTTAGCACAAATATGTCAATCTATGAAGTTACTGCAATATGGGACGCACTTAGAATGATAATCACATTCCTTGGTTTGTCAGTACCAGCTGGTGCTGGCAGATCTACGTTAACGTTCAGCGCCATGGATGTTGTGGGTTTCCTCCTACCCTAAACTGACAAACCGTGATATAAGTGAAAGAATCTCCAAAGCGGCTCTAAACCCCAATTCGAAAGAAGTACGAAATTTGGAAATGGTGTCATTCATTATTATATTTCTCTCAATATTGGAAGAATACAGCAATATCTTGAGTATGATCATGTTAATTAACGAATTATCTTGGTAGTATAGATTAGTTGTCTGCTTATAAAAGACATTCCTCAGATTTAAAATATGTTAGCTAAGCAAATGAGGTTTGGAAAGCAATAACAATACCACAAATAATCTAATAGTCTGCGCCAGATCAACCAGACAACCTTCACCAGTCTCACGGCTTATGCGATTTTTGCATACCTCCCTCTATCTTTATTGAAGAAATAACTATAAAATAGACAGCCAGCCAGTACGACCGCACGCGGAGTGCACGAATAGTGCATATAGTGGAATTTGGTCGATCTCTGAGGTCAAATGTCTACACCTACGGGCCTGTCTGCAATAACCATCTACGCAAATAGTGATTAAATTCCATCAGTTCGTGATCGAACGTGATGGAGCGTGAGACAATCTTATTTAGACCAATCAGAAGTATTATTTATCCAACCTACGGGCAATGCCTACACGAACATACTCGATTATTCGCCGAGACTGTCCGGAATCGACCCTCTGAGACCATTTCCGTCCTCGCACTAAATATGTGAGTCTAGATTTACCCAATAGTGTGTCAATATGCCAAAGTGAAATCACAATCTAACTACGACCCAAAGGAAAGAATCTCTGCACGTCAATTTGACTTAATGGTTTCCATCAAACTTACTTAAAGTGTAGGGATTACTTTAAAAAAAAGCGGCGAATGAGGTCCGGATCCGGAATTCTCATCTAATTTCAGAGCATTCTATATTATAAAATAAATCCCGTAGGTTAGGCAAATTTAATTTGGTTCCATCTTGCATTACGATTTCTTTCAGTCCCATTGCTAGCCTCTGTAACCGCACAGGCAGATATGAAAGTAGAGGCAGACATTCACCTGATTCAGGACTCCTTGAGAATATTATGACAAGCAAGAACATGTAGAACTATACCTTGTATGATTTTCATGCGTGGTTATATGGTTATCATAAGCATTAGATGCACACATAATACAGTTAGTATACCTATGCAAATTGTCGGTCGTGTGAATACTTAATAATTTTATTCCATTGTGGCAATACTACAGAATATACATGATAAATATACATGAATATAATATTTAATATTATTGTTTAACACCAAGCGTCGTATTTCAACTGGTGACAAAGCAGTTTGTATCTTAGATACTACTGACTAACATTGTATCCTAGATACTATTGACTAACATTCTATCCGAGATACCTCTGACTAGGATTGTATTCTAGATACTATTGACTAACATTGTATCATAGATACCTCTGACTAGGATTGTATTCTAGATACTATTGACTAACATTCTATCCTAGATACCTCTGACTAGGATTGTATTCTAGATACTATTGACTAACATTGTATCCTAGATACCTCTGACTAGGATTGTATTCTAGATACTACTGACTAACATTGTATCCTAGATACCTCTGACAAGGATTGTATTCTAGATACTATTGACTAACAGTGTATCCTAGATACCTCTGAATAGGATTGTATTCTAGATACTACTGACTAACATTGTATCCTAGATACCTGTGACTAGGATTGTATTCTAGATACTATTGACTAACATACTATTCTCGATATTATTGACTAAAATATGTACAATGCACCACATTGGAATAACAGTCTGTGCATTTAAAAAGGACCATTTATTATCAACGTACACATGTAAAAGCAATGACTAACCAACAGCCAGTATGACATTGATCAGCGTCTTGCACCATGAACCAGCATAACCTAACAAATGCGTTTCTTAGAAGGCATCGAGCACTATCATGCATTAAAGTAATGATAATGTCTCAAAAATATAAAATTCTACACCCTAACAACAAGCAAATGAGTGTTGCAGGTTTGGGGGTCTATGATATCAACGGCGTAACCTTTTACCATAATTGAATTATTCCAAATGCAATATGCCCGTGGATGTTGATTGATGGCGGCATTACAGACTCGCAGAATGCAGTAACATGACTGCTGTTTCTACAATCTCATAGTGAGATATCACTGACACTTGATCTCCTCAAATCCATTTACAATCCGAAGTGATGCACCTTTCCTGCCAGACAGTTCCATGGTTCTTAGATCTTGGAGACTGGCGGAGTTTGAAAGCTCATTATACCAACATTTATGGCCGACCTTATGTCTTACTTAATGCAGGACTGGCATATCTGTTCATCCGGGTCGTCCAGACGGACACATGCGCAGAGATTTATTTCATCAACGCGGTGCTGTGGTCACGGTCCAATAGTTCTTACTCACCATCTCTGTCCGCGGCCATTATGCATTGTAGACCGGAGTCCTGTCTGTAGAAGAAGAGGCAATGATGTAACAGTAGCGTGTTCTTGAAATAGAACCAGTTTATCTGATTACATATCAATCGACGTCCATATTTCTGTTGAATATGAAAGCAATTCTCTGTAGAACCAGTGATAGCCTACCATAAGCCCTTTCAGTGTGATAATGTTTCTGCTCATGATTAAAAAAAAGAAGAAGAAGAATCCGGTTATGTTTCGCTTCAAGAGACATTCATATATATCATTTCAACGTAAGGCGCTATGAGGTCGAGGACATAATTATGGAGCCCGATGTGGTGCCCGAGTGGTGCGCATGTTGCCTCGCAAACGTCATCCGATCTGGTAACAAACCATATCTTACCAATGCGAAGATGACAAGGAGGAATGTGAAATATGTTTGTACAGCTGAAATGACTTCCTTTTTTTGTTGGTAGGAGCGAGATGGATTTTTACATATAGAATTACTATATAGGTATTTAAACCATTTCCTCGTGCACAGCAAAGGATACATTTTCCTGTTTTGCTTCAGTATTAATTATGTTTATTATCTTACATTAAAGACCGTACATCCCTTAATTGCAACGAGATTCTTACGAACTAAGACAATCATGAGCATAAGTGGTGTATCTAAACTGGTTCGTTTCTTTAACGCGAAGAACCTTGATTTACCTCAGTATACAGGAGTCCAGTTTAAACAATGTGCTCAAAGGAACAGGACAAGCTATTTTTGTACTATGACTTTTTGAAAAACCCCACAAGGAATGTAAAACTTTGCTATATATATTTTCTAAGCTAACACTTATTTTACCCTGCTTCCAAGTGTGTTTTCTACATATAATTTATTACATAAAATGTAATAATAAACCATGGTCTATAAACATTTCGTTAGCTCTTATATTATAACGCAAACTCCCCAAATAATTTCTACACGAAGCTGAATTACTAACGTATATTATTGTAGGTATGTTCATAATTATTATTTTTTTTTTTTAAATGACGTTAGTTTGACAGCTTGACATTCCGTTTGTACAAGACCGAGCGTATCATTTCCACTTTACTGGTTCTCATTTACCCACAAACCCCCATTCGTTACGTTCCCAGCATGCACTCCGCGACTATCGGAAACAGATGCCAGTAATTGATGTTATAGGAGTATTACTGCCTCATTCCACGCCACCCTCGTGTCCATTAACAAACAAACACACAAACTCGAAATTCTTGTCGAAATTTGGAAATAAATTTTGAGATAAAGAAAGACCTAAAACTGAGGAATCTTCTCGTTCATGGACCACACAAACTGTCACATCATCTCATCGCCAAGTCTATATCTATATATAACCATAACCGCAGTGTAACACTAATTGAACTGTAATGGCACAGAAACACCATACTAAATTACACATTCAATGTCGAAGCAAGCTATTGATAACACATATTATTAGTAAATGTGATATTCATTGATATTGATTCACTAACATTTCGTGAGCACATCATAAAACACGCCACAGAACCAATCATACACAGTAATGGACAAATACATTGCATATTGATCAATGTTACACCGTATATCATATAATCTGATGAACAGCAGTTATAATATAATAAGTTAAACAGACGAGCGGTATTTGGTTTGGAGTTTATATTTGGCGTGGAGTCTGACTATAAATGTCAGAACTAATCCCGGGGGGTTCTGGAAACTGCGGGGGGCGAGGAAGAACCAGGCGGGACAAGGATGTCATATGAAACAGACGCTCCCATCTGGCACTCACGTTAAAGGAATATCTTGATGTTACATATACGCATGATATATGAGCGTATGATGAAACTAGCAAAATACAATCTCCCATATTTCCCCATATCCTTCCTATAATAAACAAAAATGATCAAGGAATGACCCTGAATACTTATTATTTATACTCGGTCCTTTGAGGGTGTTCCAGTATATGAAATGCACTATTATTTCCCGAAATAGTCAATTAATTATAAACAATGTTTATGTTAATGCTCAACGGGACTATTCTGAGCCTGTTTTATACTGCAGCTATGTTGACGTGTTTACGTATCATCCAGACTGAGAGAACAAGTGATGTACTGTACTGTAGCTATCATCATTTGTGTTCTCAGTACCAACCGGTGCTCGCAGCTTTACTGCAACATTCAGTTACGGATGTTGCGGGTTTCCTCCTGCTCTAAAACTGACAATCCGTGATATAAGTGAAAGAATATTGAAAGCGATTCTAAACCTCAATTAAAGAAAACAACATAAAATAAATAAATACTCATTAGCAAATTATTACTAATATTTGTAAATAATTTTAGAAACAAGTGAATTTAGACGGAAGGCTACAGCTTGGCAAAAGTATGTATTTTCCTCCAGTTCCAGGTTACCGTAAACTACACATCTTTACGTTGTGCCTTTGAACCGGACGGATGAGAGTAACGTATAACCCATCAGCCATCGTATTCCTTCGTATTTATCGCCGCACACTAATCACAGACAGAACGCATTTGCGGCCGTTATCCTGGAAACTATATATGTACTTGTATATTCATCGTGACTCTACCAGACCCGGGATTAAGTGGACGAATGTTTTCCTTGACTGTCTATAATTAGGAACCTGGTGGTTTATGAACGCATACTAATCCAGGAGAATTAATGTGACCGTGCATACACGTGCAGATATTCAATTGTTGGTAGTAGTAGTGGTAGTGGTAGTGGTAGTGGTAGTGGTAGTGGTAGTGGTAGTGGTAGTGGTAGTGGTAGTAGTAGTAGTAGTAGTAGTAGTAGTAGTAGTGAGTTGCTATTGTGATGATCTTATAGTGACTGTATAAATTGTGATTATCTTATAACTACATGACTGGTAAAATACATGTAATAGCTATTCACACTTACCTATAATTAAGTTATGGAATACTTTAGCGTAAATATATCATTTTGAAAAAAACAAATCTTCATTAATATACTCACTCATAAACGTGGCTATGATAATTAAGAATATGTAGAAAAGACACGTATTTCTTAACAACTGATTAAGTAATTATACTGAAAACAAGAGATAATACCAAACAATTCCATATTTCTATATACCACAATTCCTGGAAATATTAACTGTTGGGTAAGTGCATTTTTGCAGTTATTTATCCAGTTATTGCTTTGTGCCTTTCATAGTAATCACTGTGTCAAAGCTAGTTATCATTACCGTAAATATATTTTGCTTATGCCACTTCCAATTTAAGTCCACATTTCATATTTATCAGACCTAAAACACGCGAAACGACCTTATGATCATTTTACAGGAATACAAACCGTTGCTTGGCAACTGTTCACAAAGACCAGCGGTTGTATAAAATTACCGATTCACGACGGTGCCAGACGGGAATATTGGACTATAAGCAAATAGTTCCTTGCCGCGCATGTGCACAATATTAGGGATGCGCACTGCGGCTCGAGTTCTGAAGAGTAAATAAACATAGTGTGAGAATCCGAAACATTTGGTGATGGGAAGACGAGTTCTTCTGTTGACGGAGGAAGGATGGACGCCGAAAGATCCCGGTGTTTGTGGAAGATGAGTCGGGGAGCTTCTATCCTGCTTATTATCTGTTTAAATCAGAGGAACACCGCGTGGTAGGAAGACTGCGAGTTTGTGTATGAACTCGATCTGAACTTTAGGCATACCCTACATAAACAAACTAACTGAAACCGTATATTTTTGCTGCCTAGATTGAATCCTTTTTCTACCGGGTTTCGTTGTAATTATATTTATTCATAATACCGGATGAGTTTATGTATCAGATTAGCCATGCCACAGGTATTTAACAGGTTCCCCAGATTGTTTGTAGATGATTTAGTTTGATCTTATCAAAATATACACACGAAAAGCTTACGAATATGTGGATAGCTAAATGCTGGATCCAGAATTAATGCATTAATATATATATATATATATCCGTCTTTATATAAATAATATTTCTTGGTACACTTACGTTATAAATCAATGTACCACTTATTTGTTTTGTTACTAATGTTACAATGATATCAATACAAAATATCCATCAGGAAGATAATTATTTTGATCCACTACCTACTACTCATACTCATACTCATACTACTACTACTACTACTACTACTACTACTACTACTACTACCACTACTACTACTACTATGACACAATAGCAACTCACTACTACTACTACTACTACTACTACTATGACACGATAGCAGCTCACTACTACTACTACTACTACTACTACTATGACACAATAGCAACTCAATACTACTACTACTATGACACAATAGCAGCTCACTACTACTACTACTACTACTACGATGACACAATAGCAACTCACTACTACTACTACTACTATGACACAATAGCAGCTCACTACTACTACTACTACTACTACTATGACACAATAGCAACTCACCACTACTACTACTACTACTACTACTACTATGACACAATAGCAACTCACTACTACTACTACTACTACTACTACTACTACTGCTGCTGCTGCTGCTGCTGCGCTTACTACTGTATATATTCAAGAGTATAACCCGCTGATAACTAACACTTTCATTTAGAATCAAGCATATCAACGATATTTTAACTTATACCAATGGTTCCTCAACAAACCCATTGCATTTTCGAATACGTGAACAACGTTCCACCCAATGACATTAAAGAATAATATTAATATAATTAGACAATAATAATTGTATTTACTGCCAATTCCAGTGACCTTTGAGTACGTCATCAACCGGTGAACTACAGCTAGGATGTATACGCGAGATCAGTCATCACCGTACCAAACCTTGCAGAGCGTGCTCGACGTGGAACCCGCTAGATGGCGCCCCGGGGTGCATTGGGCGTGTTTCGTGTTGTGTAAAGAGGTCTACTTGAGACCTTCCCCCGGGGTCACGTTCTACTACTTGGCAAATGTTTTAGCACACAGGAAAACTCAAATTAGCCCAAACGGAAGCAGAGTACGTATGGTTTAATATAACACCGTGTCCTACGAAAACAGCCCGGAGATGCGTTTATTTATTCAATGGCGGTTTAGTTAGCACCTAATTGATTCACTTGCAAGTTATTCTGGGCTTTATAGCAGGTGCTAAATTATACTGAACCAAAATGGCAAAACCAATTGTCATCGCTACGACGATCTACCGTGCAAACTGTCTATATCTTCTTCCGTTCTTCAGGAAAGTTTCTGATGTAGATATCTTTGAAGATGTAGGTCACGAATAGCATAAACCCCACCCACTGGAAGACAGCGATTTCAAGGAATTAATACAAAATACCACACGGTTCCTATTTATAGCATTCATGGTGGTAATCCGTGTTTGAGTTCTGTGTAATTTTAGACTAGTTATGTAACATCAGTTATATTCCGAGAGATATTAAAGCCAGCTAAATATGTATAAATAAATCTTGTAAATATGAAATTTAATAATTCCCCTTCAATCCCGAATGCATCCTTGAAATGACGGATGTTAAGTAGGTATATTGGTCTGGATTTCTTGGATATCCAGCTTTGCAGGACAATATTCATGTCTTCTCACATTCCAAATTTATTTTAACGTACTATTCAATACGTTCTCGTCATTCTGGGATAGTTTGTGATCAGTCTGATGAATAATGCGCATTATGATGTATATGCCAGAACATGATAAACCGGAACATAACCTAATCAAAACATAACCCGAAGCATAATCTAGGTCCATCGACTATATGTCTACATGGAGAAGGTGACGTATAAGTAACTGCCTTCTTGTTTGTACTGTCAGTTGAATGCGTACGAATACTTCGATATTGGCGTATTTTGATCACAGGGATATGGGATATATGAGAGAAGACCATATTTTGGCATCGACCCAAAAGATTCTAAAATAAACACATTCACTGGAAAGAAATCCAGTGTCTTAACATTGTGGCACATGCGGAGTACAGCAGTTAAAATGAACTAAAACGTCTTCAAGTAGAAGGATTTGATTTTGAAATGTTATTTTGTGATGAAATTAGCTGTCTTGGTTTATTGGAGCCATCGACGCTTATAGAACTTGGTAAGTCTCCTGTTACTAGCGGTTTATTGCTACGTCTCATATTACTGGCGGTTTATTCAGCTTCTGTAACGTGCTCGGAGTACATCTTGATGAAGAGGCTCCAGAGTGCACGGATGGGGACTTGAGATATGGCCGATTATAAGCACTGTAATTGTTGAATAACAATCCAATTACAGCCTAGACTAGTGGATATCCGACATCGTCACATAACAGCCACTCGTAACGACGCGTTAACCCTTGGAGATCAATAGATTAATTCTGAATATATTTTGCATTCTATGTCCAGTTCAATTTACCATGTATATTTTTAGAAACAACATTATCCTTGGTCCGTTTCGTATGGAAATACGACAGACACTGCGGACAAATACGCCACGAATAGCATCCTTCACTAAACACGTAGACTGACCAACATAGACCACACATCCTACCAAACATTCGTACGTGGAAAGTACACTTTAGAATGAAAAACGCCACAAACAGCATCCTTTTTACTAACACATAGATTGACCAACATAGAACACATATACTCCAAACTTTAGAATGAAACAAGCCACGAATAGACAGACCCCTTTTACTAACACATAGACTGAACATAATGTAGCCAGTTATACCACATATCCTCCAAGCGTTTTACGTGAAAGGTACACTTGAATATATATATATATATATATATACATATAAAGAAAAAAAGGTAAGTTCCAATTGTAAACTGAAAACGACATCTCACGAAAACAAAACCTGATTTATTTGTGTAGAAATTAGGGCCTACGTACGCTACCTCTGCGCAGAAGAGTCTGCGGACGTTGTAGTGTACACGGTGGTACAACGTACGCAGTTGACTGTTTTTCCAGGACCTCCTATCAGTACGGTACGTGTTGTGACTACGATACCCTCCACTCAACCCTCATACCATGTTTTATTCATGTCCTCGCTTCAATGATAACGCCAGCGTCAGATCGTATCTCAGATAACCGCAACCAATTCGGAATTAATGATAGAGAATATTATTAAAACTTGCCTACCGCAAGGGCTGGAACTGATGTATTGTATCGATACAGGCTATATCGCCATAATCAAAAAACTATCTCCTAATGTTACCACTATATAAAGCTAGCATTGTAGAAACTATAACTATTTTGTTGAATCTCATTATGTCTAAGCTGTCTGTACGTAGGATGAATATAAATACTAATATTCATGACGTAACTGGGAAGAAAATATTAATATGTATGAAGAGTTATCCACAAATAACAAGCAACATTGCGTGTGTTATAAATTATCAATAATTATATACATGCTTATCCATATGCATGTATCTATCATTCTTAATCTTTCTTTCTTCTCTCTCCATCTTTTCTTTCCCTTCTCTTGGAGCGGTTTTTATTTGTTGCAATAACGTCTAACCTATCCATTTCGTTTTGAATAAAATATGTTGAAACTAAACTATTAATACTTCTATCCCTCGTTACGGAAGGTAATTTCAAAGACCATTATCAAAATATTTGAAAATAGTGCCAACCCAGCTTTTTCCTGTGGCGGCCATCTTTAAAAATAGTCCAGAGAATAAAAATAAGGGTCGTACTGTAGTCCAATCATAAACTAGAGCGTACGCCATGGTTTTACTATAGCAGGAAATGACGTAACCTCGACTTACGCCCGGACTATCAGTACGACCCTTTCATGAAACGCAGGCATTGGTTAGTTATGAATTCCTGAATGGGTTAGCAGTTAAACCGTAGCCCTGCAAATGGAAACGTCTTCATAACAACCATGCATTTTATAGGCCTAACCAGAAGCACGCTTCATTGCTTGATTGGAAGCCTCGTCTCATCACAATAATTCTTATAGCTGTTGTTAACGTCGACCCGCTCCGTGGTATATCCTAACCATAATGACGAAGGTTATATTGTGGCCATAAAATACTCATCAAACCACACGGCATCTCACAGACAGTAATTTTCTTACCGTTTATAAAGATGGCTTAGAGTAACGACAGTACTTCTATATTTATGTGCTAGTCTGGTGTGTGGTAATGTCAAGACAAGTAGACCAGACAGCCACTGATGATGATCTCAACTAGAACATACACTTATGTAACTACATCATATGTAAATATAACACAAACCAACGAAACTATAACATACACCTACGTAACTACAGAATACACCTACGTAAACACCTACGTAACTACACCATACACCTACGTAACTACAGCATTCACATACATGTACACAACTACAATACTCACGTACGTAACTACACCATACACCTACGTAACGATAACATAAACCTATGTAACTACAGCATACACCTACGTAAACACCTACGTAACTACAGCATACACCTACGTAAACACATACGTAACTACAGCATACACATACGTAACTATAACATACACATAAGTAACTAAAGCATACACCTACGTAATACCTACGTAACTACACCATATGTAAATATAACATAAACCGACGTAATTACAGCATACACCTACGTAACTACATAATACACCTACGTAACTATAAAATACACATACGTAACTATTGATTCTACCTAAATATAGCATATACCTACGTAACTGCAGCATACACTTACCTAACTATATGATGTAAATATAGCATACACATGGGTGCCGCGTAGTGCCGATTCCCCGAGTGCAGGATTAAGTAATTATTGCCATTAATCATTTATTATAATATTAATAGTCAGTAATTGACGTGGGTAGAGTATCGCGGGTGTTGTCTTACATACAGAAATAACGTAGCTGTTTAGTCATGGCTCGTCTGCTAATATATGAAGATGTATATATGAATGTACGAAAGACGCCACATCATACATCTGAATCGTTAAATATAGCTTGGAGAGAGAGAGAGAGAGAGAGAGAGAGAGAGAGAGAGAGAGAGAGGGGGGGGAGGGAGAGGGGGAGGACACAAGTAATCGATGGTTCACATGAAAGACAGTAGTGTCATATTTCTCTCTCTCTCTCTCTCTCTCTCTCTCTCTCTATCCCTCATCAATTTGCACACTGAACAAAACGGGAGCGTCCACACTGTCTGGATCTAGCATAGTATGTTCAATATATAACTAGATATGTTAGAATAGCTGAATATGTAATTGAATTCGTGTGTATAACAGTACTACTCTCCTTCCTCCATATCAGAGCTACAACTATGCTCCACACAGACGTCAGTACAGTGTATAGATTACCGATGAGCATTATATATCTATGCCTAAGGGACGGAGGTTGGGTATTATGGTATTATGCACACCGAACTCGGTGGAAGAGTAATTAAAAAAAATATGTATTATCATTTCCTGCATGGATATAGTTGTGAATTTGGTGCCATGATATCTGCTATAGTTAGGCATGTGTGCCAGGTGCTATGCTGTTTCTAATAGATCCATATTAGATCCCTTCAGACACTGACCCGAGTTCCAGCCACACGACATGAACTTTGGCCTGAGGATATTATTGTTGGTTGCGCCACCTGGTGGTCATTACCTGGTGGCTCCGCCATCTTGATATACTTCATCGTGGTTCCGGCCTTCCGGGATTCTGACACTGGGCCGACTGACTCCGTGCTCGTGTCTACTGCGCCACCTGACCCATGTATATTTAATAAATTATATTTAGACAAGGATATTTTGTAAGTTATTTTAGAATTGATAGTATACATGCATTCACATATTATAACCTTTTATCATAATGGCTATCATTACACCATTCAATGTTCGTTGGTCTATACAGCATTCTATATGTTTGGCATATGAATACGTCTGAAATTAAATACGCAAATGGACGATGCTGCCATGCTGTAGAAGAGATTTTGGATTTTCAAACATTTTCAAGTCCAAACATAACATAACAGAATTGCAATAATCCATGCTTATTCTAAATAGATTTTAATATGTCATATTCGTACATGAGATGACGCTAAAAATGGAAAGTTACCGACATGTGGCTAGTCCGGCCTATACCAGTCAATATATCGACAATAGACGGGAAGTAACCCCGACACCCTTCCATACTATTCAATAGGCTGCTTTAGTCGCAGACCACGTTAATGCCATCTAGGACATATACATAATCCATGGTAAGACGCCGGTATTGGCTTCTTGTATAAAATAAGACTGTATTAATCTATTATATGTATCATATTTTTTTGGGTCAAAAAATAATATTTACCAAACAGTATCTCCATACTAAACGCGTATTCTTAATAACGTCAATGTTTTATCTGTCTCTAAAATATAGTTGACATCTACATGATATTCATCAAGGGGAATCGTGTACAGTAGGAATTAAATAATTTATAATCTTATGCAACTAACGCGGTTTGTGCTCAATTATATCAATCTTAGCATAATCACATACAAAAACATTTCTTTAACTAATTTCCGTCAGCTATCATTTGTACAGAGAAGAAATATTATTACTGAAGTAGACATTTCTTGACAATATTGTAAAGGAACATTGCTCGTAACTTCCGGTTTGTCACGGTACTCAAGGACTAATCTGGAGAAATTCTGTTGCATGTCTCAAAATAGACCAGTCATTATTTTACGACGCGGATGAAAGATAGACCAACAGGGCGAGTATACTAAACTTAAGAGAAATATGTTCCCCATCGCACTGGCCTAATTATATAAGGTGCACTGGCTTCAAATAATCGGATGTATCAAAAGTAGTGGAATTATTTTGGAAAACCGAGGCTAAATGGCAGATCAAACGACCAACAAGAACTACAGACATTTTGACTGATATGGACACAGCTTTCAAGTTTCTTTTCCTTCAGCCTGACATTTCTCAGCAGAGGCATTCAATCACCACTAATCATTTTCCTTACTTTATTGTCAACTGCGACCGACGTTATTTTCACATCGTTTTAAAGAAATACTGTTTAATCAGAATCCCTTTGATGTAAAAGGCTTTCTCTGTTTTAATGCAGTTTGATTTGAACGTGTCGCCGTTCGTCACAGAAACAAAACAGCCATCAAGCGGTTGTAAATAGATCCTTACCAGCCTCCAACTGTTTCATGTAATGTGTTGAGCGGAGGTCACGTGTGCTGTGTTAAGTTTCAATTAGTTGCAATGGCGCCCTCAAACATGCGCTGCTTTTATGCCCAGGAACCCATTACGTCGGAGACAGTCGGGAAGGATTTGGAGCTGTCGTGTGGAGACACGTCTACCGGTATCTGTGTTCGGACATAACACGACTAAAAAATGGAAATATTCATTATTGGAAGAACGCTATGGATCATAATATCCGTTGTGACTGTCTGAGTTATGTCGCTTGCTCACGTGTCAAACCGGGTTAGCATCAGTTGTAATGAAACATACATTATAGGCGCGGATATCCAGCACAATTCCTGTATAATTATGCTATTCCGTGCACACTCATAGCATTCCACCAAGTACTAACTCTAGAGCTTCAACTATATTCGTGTGTCTATGACAGTATCATTCTCGCACCTCAGAGGTACTTAATTCCGTTCAGGACCCATTTCATGTGGTACTCCTGACAAACATCTAGAGAGAAACTTGCACAAACAGTTTAGGAGCTTTAAATAGAACAATGATAACATCTATTTCATTGGATAGATTTTTACACCAAATTCATCTGGAAAATGATTTCATTGGTTGGCTGTTTGCGCAAGCTTCCCTCTAGATGTATGGCCAGGGATACCACATGAAGTGAGTCCTGAACGGAATTAAGTACCGCTGTGTTGCGAGGATGTGACAGTATACACAATGACTTGTTAAGTGATGGTTGAAATATAACATTTCCTGTATAGGTGTATCACTAATAAACCTGTAAATAATAAAAGTTTAGTTTTCTTCTAGCGTGACTCTGAACATATACAATGATGATGATAAAGCATACATTATATATATATATATATATTTTTGGATTGGGGTTTTAAGTCGCTTTCAAGAAACCCGCAACATCCGTAGCGCTGAATGTTGTAGTAAACCTGCGAGCATCGGCTGGTACTGACAAGACCAAGGATG
>JAUTBT010048735.1:0-16169 GCA_032361225.1 Lepetodrilus schrolli | reverse complement strand
AGCGCCAGTATATTCAACCGATTACTTTAAATATATATATATTTAAAGTAATCGGTTGAATCTACTGGCGCTCTGTTCGCCGCATATATGCATGTTATATAGGTGGAGGTTTCTTTGAAGACATCTGCAACCTGGTATTAACATAACTTAGTGTTATCCTTTTCCAAAGAGACTACTTGACCACGATGCTATAGTAGTGAAAGGGTATCCTAATGGATATGACAAGTAACGTCATAGAAGGGTTCCTTGGTTTTTACTAGGCCTAATGTTTGCTGTGTTTCTTGTATCAACTGGCTATTCCTTTTTAGTATATTTACTAGTATTAATTTGTTTACGTTCATGAAAATTCAAGATACACATTCAAGTCAATTATAAAGAGACCCTCTAAAGTAGATTTTACAGTAAAGTTAACTGACTATTGTTATTGTAAATATATTACACAGCATGCGCTGTTCAGATGGAATCTGTCAACACCCGGAAGAACTGATTGTTCAATTTCCACGATTACTGCCACCGACTTCTTAAAGTGTTCCTATCAAGCATAAATACTTGGCATGATGATGGATTGAAAATAGAATTAACGTCCTTGACCCATCACTATTTGAAGGTCACGGACATCATGTATTTGCCTGATTAAATGTGACACATTGTAGGCATCAGCAACTGGCCGCGCAAACATCTCTGGACATGCATATCATAGCGCTTCCTCCTGGAACAAAGACACTCATGGAGGATGAGAGTAGAAACCCTAATCATGGTCATGGCCATTTCCCCGCGAAACTCCTCACACTGATCCCAATCACTCGCTCCCTCGCCTTGAGGCATCGCTCCGGTTGTCAACACCCCAGTTAACCCCTGATGCAGCTTTATTGACGTTTTTACAGTTAGTTTATTTTAGCTGCTTTTCGATTTGGAAGATTGATAAGTTGATTTCAGGACAGTCACCCGTGGACATTGCAGGTGTTTGTTAATTAATTCTTTACCGGTGGTCGTCGAATGTAGTCGATGGAACCAGCGTTCTTTAAATCACTATTGACAGGTAGCAGCCGTGGACGGCCTTATGTTGAAGTGATTGCTAATCGCCCATGATTTGCCGCCATTAGAGGTCTGCGGGGACCCAGCGCTCTGAGGTGTCTGCGAAGAAAGGGAGTGGGTCTTTATTGGATATTTGCATTAAGTAAATACTACTGTAAATTTAAAGAGCATTGATGCACATGCACCCACACCGGCCGTAACCCACACGACACACTGACACTAATATAAGGTTCAGAAACAAAATATAGTGAATTATTTGTTGTTTACATTTACATTTATATTTTTTTAGATGAGGGACATCATTTCTAGTGTGACGTATTCGTTGTTATTGGTCGTGGAAACATTGGTAGTGCTATACACTGGGGGATACAGTTTTCCTGCTAAGGTCGTGATATTAACCGCACCAATCAACGTCGGCATAGGCTGACACGCCTCCCACAGCTAAGATCACAACGGTCCCCACGGGTGCCATAAATCTGAGTCGTATAATATTCCACGTGTTACAAACGATGATGCACATACTGGTATATTCATATCAAATGATGTCGTAAGTAGATCTAATTTAAAGTAGTCATTGACTGACTGGATGGCCATATTCAGGGACATCCTATTGAACGTAATATGACGTTCTTCAACTCATATACGTGCGTTCTTTTTAGAAACTGCTTTATCAGGGATTGTCCGTGTTCCGAAAGTTAAACAACGGAAATCTATCGTGTGTAACAACGGGATGCTGTATCACTCTGCTTTACGGTACCCGTGGGGGACGTTTGTGGACTTTGCTGTGGGAGGTGTGGCAGCGTATGATGACGTTGATTGGTGCCATTAACATAACGTCCTCAGAGGGAAAACTGTTAACACAGTTTTTTGTTTTTTTTTAATCCTCAATGTACAACGCTACCATTGATCGATGACTGATATTAACAAATACGTTACACTGGGCATACTGTCATACACTTAAAGCCGTTGGTACAAAGAACGCATACACTTTCACGTACATGTATGTTGGGATTGACGGTCTACAAAATGCATGACAACACTGAAAGCTAAATTATTTCTCAGTAATGTTCCAATATGTTCGGTACTATCATAATGCTTGAATCTTTCGTATATGGACCTCATGAGTCGATGTTCGACAGACGCATGTACGTCACTGAGTGTTCCTACCTTGGTACATGCTTGGTTGTTGGACAATACTATGATGACCATACGGTGCTGACTACCAATTTTGACGAACGTAGTTGTCCAGTGTTAATGCTTTGATATCTTAAAGCCTTCACATGAAAGATTTATGCACACGATTCTGCATCTAATGGAGTATTACTAGTTAAGTGTCTTTACAACGGGATATTGACTTGGATTTATAGCAAATACGCAAGTATTTGTTTTCGATAGACATATTATGTCCATATCAGAGCTAATAGACAATGTCCATGAGTTTCCGCGAGGCCATAGTAGCAATGCTAACTAATGTATATAAAACAGAGCCATGTCGATTCCAACCTGAGTTGTACCTGAGTGGAACTCTGCCAACGAGGTATAAACTTGCTGGCCAAGACGAGGGGTGTTTTATACAACACTGTTTAACCCTAGTAACCTTGTCTCCAGCCTTAGCTATATTATACAGTTAGAGTTATCAGGGTTAAGGTGTTTCGTACAGGAATGCCCAGTGCGAACATGTTAAACACGCGGTTAAATGCATGTATTGTAAGTAATAACTAAGGAATTCCAGAAATGTAGAGCTCTATAGTTACGCCTATTAGTGTGTACCCACCCGTGGAATATGATCCCCTGTCACGTGATGATGCTAGAACCGGTGTTATACGTTCACCAGAGACAGTCTCACTTATATCTAATGTACTAATGAACACCTCCAACGAAAGCTATATCTCAGATTAATAATCATACTTAAATAAGACGCTGAATTGTCAATTGATAGCCACTATATCTCTACTGGTCAAGGCTGTCATTGCGCTATGAACTGCCGCGTCGAGCTTCCCTCCATAATCACAGTCGTCTCACAACTTGGTGTCAATACAGAAAATTATAATGTCACGATTGATGTCTAATCGATGTGTAAGTGGCCCGACACGGGACTTAGGCGTTCCAATTACCACGGCCTCCCCTATCTGCTGATAGACTGGACAGGGGATGTCATGTCACATATCCTATCTATTGGAATCATTCTATCTATTGGATTTATGTAAGAATTATTCAGTCGTCGACATGTATCATGATAATGTAGGCTACACATTTGATTTACGAATTCACTCAAATACAATAAATTACGTTCTGAGTACATATGTTCTCAAGCTACAGCGCGGTATGTATGTATGTATGCATGTATGTATGTATGTATGTATGTATGTATGTATGTATGTATGTATGTATGTATGTATGTATGTACACATGCTATGTAGGTGATCACAACCTAAGTATTTAAAATGATATGTAGATTTTATACTCAAGACACTTAATAACAAATGTGGCTTAAATTATACTGTCGTTACAGATACACATGCACACAGACGCAGACACACGCGCGCGCATACACACACATACACACAAGCACACATACCTACACACACACACATACACATCAATCACGATACCTACTGAAATATATTTACTAATACTTTATCATCGTGTAATTGTTTAGATGGATAATAATAAACTATATATCTTCATAATAATTATACTAAATCCGAAAGTTTCCCCAATTACTATATAAATAGATAGTCGTTAGCTAAGATTGTCTAGATAAAACACCTACGGATACAAGGTAAAAGTTCCAAAGATCTTGTCTACATTGCTTCCATTCAAAGATAGCACGCCGATAATACGATACTAGTATTTGACATTTCCTGGTGTCTTGTTCCACAACGTACGTGTATGTTTAATATGGCTATTCTATCTCCAGGTGACCTTTGGACGAATTGGTGGACGTACCAGGGTATTTCAGGTACGTGCTATTGAACGGTCCGTTATCCAGGGTATCACTGACATGGTACAACATGTATATGGGGGTAAGCATAGTGTGGGATTGGGATGGGGTGGATTTGGGAGTAATATACGTGTACATGTAGATGGAGGAACATGGCATGTATGCACAGCAACAACTGGTTGGATGTCCTGTTCCAGGATCCTAACAGGATCAGACAGGATCCTGGTAGGACACTTTCACCTCCTGTGTCCTGGTGTATTTTTGAGCATCCACGTTAGGTGTCCTGGCTCTGACACCTCTCAGGATGCCTAACACTGTGTTGCTGTGATGTTGATGTATATACAAGCACATCAAAACAAATATCGAAGATCCAGGTATGGTTCCCTACAGGATCCTAGTAGGAAATCTGCGCAATGGGTGTCCTAAAGGTGTCATACGTACGGTCATGGACAGGAAGCCTCCAGGACATGAAATGCGAAGGTGTCCTAGTAGAATCATAGCAAACAAACGTGTCCAAGATACATACGACTAATAATGCATCATGACAAGAACACAGCGTCTAAGAAGCATACGAACAACGCTATCTCATAAATGAACAAGTGTGTCCAAGATATTTACGACTAATAATGCATCATGACAAGAATACGGCATCTAAGAAGCATACGAACAATGCTATCTCATAACTGAACAAGTGTGTCCAAGATACATACGACTAACAATGTATCATGACAAGAAAACAGCGTCTAAGAAACAAAAGAACAACGCAATCTCACAAATGAACAAGTGTGTCAAAGAAACATAAGAACAACGCAATCTCATAAATGAACAAGTGTGTCCAAGATACATACGACTAACAATGTATCATGACGAGACAGAGGCATCTAAGAATCATTCGAACATCGTTATCTCATAACAAACAAGTGTGTCAAAGAATGACACTACCAAGGATGGCTCACGACGGCCCGTCCTCTAATCGGTCCAAGACTTCCCCTCCAGGGTATCCGTATGTCAATCCTCCAAATATATCAAGAAACAAATCAAACTAAAGACACGTCAACGTAGCGAGAAAATAAGGATCCCATTTCAGCCCAATCACAGAGCAAGATTGTCCGGTTCAATTTGAGCGAGTTTCAAGTCTTCCATTAGATCTAAGCCACGGACTATGAATGACATCGGAATCGTTATCGAAATCGTTATCTGTTTTAATGCAGTCCTGACTAAGCGTCATTGCCCCGGGAGAACGGACTGTCTTCCACTGTTAGTTTACACTCCTGACACTGTTAGTTGATTCTGATTTAGTTCTGGAACTGGAGAGGAAACCGTCACTGCTGGTGAGCGGTGTCGTCCCACGTGTGCTCAGCTCAGACCTAATACTGTATTATTATACTCCTCAGATTTTAACTAACAGTTTGTTAGTAGCCAACAGCCAACAGCGTATGGAAAGGTGTACGGTTTCAAGACACGCATGCATACATTTGATCCTAATTATAAACCTGATCCCTCTCTGCATTATTACATTACAGAAGAATGTCCAATATTTACATACTATATTAAGTAGGATCCATTCTAACTTTCTTCGATTAAAAATGCAATAGAAACCAGTAATGCACTATAATCTAATAGTGTAGCAAAAGGTAATTATTGTAGCATCTGTGGACATAAGTCCCTCGTCTATCAAATGAATTGGCTCCTACGCATCACCCCTAGTGCTTTGTTCTACTTATAGCTGATGCAATGTTCTCTTCACACCTAAAACAGGTCGTCCTGAAATCGCAGAAATTATGTCAAAGGAATTCCAATTTGGCACGCCTTAGTTCCTACGCATCAGCCGTACATTCAGTCTACTTACTTGTAATGGAATGTTGCTTCAGGTTATCATCACACCATAAACACTTCGCCCTGATATCGCTGAATTTCTATGGGAAACAACGTCACTTTCATTTGATAGTCAAATATATCCATGCCTAATAAACGAAGTATCACTTGATAGCCAAAGTGCTATACGTCTAACAAGTACAATCCCAGTTGATAGCCTACAAAGCTGTATTGACATTTGGATAGCAAAACCACTATTACGTCTAACAGTTACACGGCGAATCTCAGTTTGTGTTCTCACGACTACATATATTTTAGTTGATATCCAAATAGACTTTCTTTATAGCGCTGTGAATCTAACGTGGCTAAACTGAGCTTTATTCTCTCTTGGGCTATGAGTGTACAACCGCCTGAGAAGTGGTCTAACTAAACATGTCTAACAATGTATTTCGTCCGCATTACGTCCTCGGGGAATATACTGACAGCAATAAAACATGTATACTCGCCGGTGACAACTATTGACTATTGATTAAAATCGTATTTGTGTTTTACTGCCACGATATATACATGTTACTCCGAAATCTGCACTTAGTTAAACTAGAAGATAGGTCATCACGACATAAAAAAAAAAAAAGTTTACTTCTCGCCCACTGCAATCGACGAAAGTCACTAGTACACCAATAGGACGACGTAATGTTGGGGAGATAGACGAGGACTCATGCAATGATTGCCTTATCGAGCCGACAAATGGATGTCATACCAGTGCCATTACCAAATTGAGTGGGTCCTGTTTATACGCTCCATTCTAGAGTAATTGTATCCTTTGAAGTAATTTTACAATGCAAATATCAAGCTCTTGCGAAAAGGATTACGCACCGAGTGCCTCTCTGCGCATGCGCACAAACACATCCCTCCTATATTCATGAACTACCGACGAATTACCAAAAAGGAAAGAGCACAACTTTCTCTGTAAATATTTGTGAGAACTAATCATCTCCGTCGAATTCAGCGACTGTTTTCGTGTTGACTGTGCAGATTGGAACTTTCAGCAAATCAGCACGAAACTGAATTAACCCATAACAGGGGCCGCACTGGCAGAGAGGCGCACTATTTGCTGAAGAAACAGGCTTTGTTTAACTCTCCGAACATGTGCTGATTTGGCGTTTGTACCCCCTCTTTAAACGTTGGGACATGAGCAATATTACTGATTGCCTGGCAAAGGTCCCGGTGCAGAGTTTTCATTAGTAACTGTCAGGACGTGACGTGGTGTTGTTGAAGATACGTAATTAACAACGGAGTAATAATTTAACGTAATTGGCGTGTTGACAATAGCGGTGTAATAGTTGTGTGGTACGAGTACCAGTAGTAATACTATCACACTAGTATCTGTCTATAACATTGACAGGTAGCAGCAGCAAATGTAGTAGTAGTAGTAGCAGTAGCAGTAGTAGTAGTAGTAGTAGGAGCAGAAGTAGTAGAAGCAGCAGTGGTAGTAGTATTAGTAGTAGTAATAGTAGTAGTAGTAGTAGTAGCAGCAGAAGCAGCAGTGGTAGTAGTAATAGTAGTAGTAGTAGTAGTAGCAGTAGTAGTAGTAGAAGGAGCAGCAGTAGCAGCAGCAGTGATATTGGTATTAGTAGTAGTAGTAGTAATAGTAGTAGTAGCAGCAGCAGTGGTAGTAGTAGTAGTAGTAATAGTAGTAGTAATTGTAGTAGTAGCAGTAGCAGTGGTAGTAGTATTAGTAATAATAGTAGTAGTAGTAGTTGCAGCAGTAGTAGTAGTAGTAACACTCGTAGTAGTAGTACTGGTAGTAGGAGTAGTAGTAGTAGTAGCAGCAGTGGTAGTAGTAGTAATAGTAGTAGTAGTAATAGTAGTAGTTGTAGTAGTAGTAGTAGTAGTAGTAGTAATAGTAGTAGTAAAGGTTTGATGACAGCGAGCTTAAGAGTCAGATCTAGACACATACATGACTTTGCATCACTTGATTCTTCAGTAGAAGGTCCTTGTCAGCTTGTAACCAGTCCCCAGCAGCACTACGGTAGGTCACGGTCCTTTGTATCAGAAATCCTTGGTCTGAAGCTTCTCTACAACAATGTCCCAAGGACTATCGAGTGCACGTTCTCCCATTCTTATAGCTCAAGTGACCATGAATCTTTCAATGTTGAACTGAGACGGCGGATATGCTCCCTTTGAACATATGCGTACGTTGGGATTCAAACTCGATTTAAGAATCAATGACTGATGGAGAATATATATGGATGTATGCACTCTTGCTGTAATTAATTCCTGGTTACGAGGACGGCAGCAACGCGTAACCATGCCCAATAGACTACAGTGCATGATGAAAGAAGACGCACCGTTTCAGTAGTCTAGATGTTAATCAGTCCTCGCTGGAGTACCGCATTACGCCACTTGTCACACATCATCAACGTTATCGCACGTGGCTGGTGCGGATTGTCTGCTGGTATTACGTTCGATTTTCATTTGCGGAAACAATAATGATACAATCAATGTGTTTTACGGTTACATTATCTTTCCGATAATAGCCTTTGTTACTGTGGCCGATCCTCCTTGAAGATTAACCATGAATCATTGGGCATGGAATTCCTCCATAGATGTGCCATATATGGTGACCTTTCTTTTCTAGAATCAATGACAAACAATTATAGCTGTCATGGTATGGCTATCGACGAAGAGTTTTGAAAATAATCCATCCGATTGACAAGTCGGCTACTTAGGATAACGGTATGAACATATCATGTATACAAAATAATACATTAGATTATTCTTCGAAATACATCCGTCAGTAAGCTAGAATTAAATTAAAATGTCCTGTGTCGTTCATTTCAGACTACCCATCACGTATGTATCACTAACACTACTTTGACCATGTCCCCTGATGAATATTCTAGTTTTATGGGGGCAGGACCACTTCCTAACCAGCCTGATATTAACGCCTATCTGCCTCATTTTGGGGTCTCAGTGCCTTCCTGCCGGAAACTGGCCAATCCCAAACTAGTACCTTGTATACCTCTGCGATTAAGGAAGCCGTGTAGTGCGGATATTCCACCGTAGGAGAGTGCTCCTTACTGGGAGATCCGTGCAATTAATGTCCGCCAGAATACTTCCAGGTCCATGGTAGACACAGTGTGATAATGCCGAACGTCAGATGCCATGGAAGTCAAGTCATCGCGGAGGCGGATGCGAAGGTGTGACACGAACACTGAGTAGGTCAGAGAATAAGACCGGAAGATGTGTAAAACTGGGTTTTCTAATTAGGCACGCAAATGTGCCGTTCTTTAAGTAATGATGAAACAAAGGTATCTACATCCAGGAAGGTGTGTTGAGTGATCAACGATGAAGTAATTTGATATACACGGTCTTTCTGAACAAAATCATAATTATGTACCGTCCATTTGAATTGCCACTATACTAGCTGATATATCTGGTACAATGTCCTAACAGGCTTCTTAAAATTTCATTATGGATAGAAAGGTATCTAGACAATGTATGCAAAATAAATGCTAGACCAATGAACAGCAGTGTACATGTTCGATCCGCCAAGGGTTGTTGTGTTTACCCCTTGATATCTGTGTATGTGGTTTGATGAACATCTCACCATGAATCATCACATTACTCGTGTGTGTCAAAGTGGCAGTTATCAACTGAGGATCATCGGTAAGCTGCATGTTTATGTAAATGAATCATCGACAACTAAATTCATGATATCTCTTGTTATGTCACGAGTGGACTATTGTAATGGTATCCGTTCTAACATCACACAAGAACATCTTATACCAAATACAGCAGCACGTATCATCTTCAGATCTTCAAAATTTAACCACATCATCCCACTGCTGAAAACTCTCCACTGGCTGCCAATATCTGAACGGATCGACTACAAGGTCCTGCTGTATTGTTACAAATGTCTACACAACCTCGCACCATCCTACCTTTAACCTTACAGAGATCCTTGACTTATACATACCAACAAGAACACTTCGTTCCCAACATCAACAGCTTTTTGTCGTGCCTCGCGTAAAAACGACGTCATTCTCATATGCTGCACCATCTAAATGGAACAATCTCACTGAGCACTTGAAATCAGCTCCCTCTGTTACGGTCTGTACAAGTATTTAAGACTCATCTCAAAACACATATTTTCAAAAGTTACTTCCAACCAGTTTAATTATGTAACAGTCTATTAGCTTACATTTTTGTCTACCTTGTCCAGTTTCATGTGTATTTTACACATGCGCACAGAACACTGCAATTGTGAATGATGCGCTATATAAATGCAATTATTATTATTATTATTATTATTATTACTACCATTTTATCCTTGAGTATGCTATGAAAATAGAATAGGTTTGGTTTGATTCCCTCTGATGATACCAATATATTGTCTGGCTCACGGACTAATATGGAAAAATATGAGTGTTCCGTGATAGCTATACTATTTGTGGTACGATCTCAGGTTATCTCAGGTAAAATGTATTTGTCAATGAAAGATACTGTTTAGATAGAAGGTTAGCGTGAAGATCCAGGAGAACTACATAATGAATAAGCTCATCAATACTAGATCACCAGTATTCCCTTCATGTTTCTGTATCGCTGTTTACTTTACCTCTTTGGGGTTATTTTATTAACTTAGGCTACCATACACACAATATACACAAACATTATTTTTCAAATCCGAAGCATGTGCTACGATGCGTGACAGATATATTGAGAAACTCATCTCAACCATTATAGAATTATATTACTAATTAATTGATTAGAAATCATATCACTCGAATGTCTGTTACATATGCTTACGATTATGAAACAGCATAATAGAGATTCATAGCTTCTTCTAAATAATGGAGGGCGGAAATGGGCAACACCCGGACAACATCCGGATGTACAACTATGTCAAGATCAACCACAAAGCTCACAAAAGAGTAATACTGATACGAATTAGACACAGCTAACCGAAATACATTTATGATAATTCATCACATTATGTTTGTAGCAAGGAGGAATGTCTAAAATTAATTATAATAATGTGATTCCTATTAATTGAAATGGTTACATGTATATTACAGTTTTATTATTTGATGGCAGCAGCGGATCCGTGCCCAAGAGAAGGAGTCTTAGACACGCACTTCCCCCCACCACCACCCCCACCCCCACCCCAAAATTTTGCTTTATATATATTATAAATATTAATTCTAACATTATTTTAAGATATTAACGATACTGATTGTTCACTTTTTATATAAATTATGTCTAATTAGAAGTGAATAATGTACAGTACCTCGAATATTCAATCAGCTCAAAAATGACAATTTCTCTAGAGATTACAGGAAACACCAAGCATGGATGTAAACCTAGTCTTCAAAATGCCCCAGGAATAATCCTCCAGACCCCACTCACAAGACTGAATACGTATAGTTTATATCACTATAGACAACTTCAATGCAAAAATGAATGCCATTTTCTTTCTGCAGTCGTCACGAAAGCGCATATTTTGTTATACCTACATTAGAAAATAATAATAATCATAATAATAATAATAAATAAGGTAGGTGAGACTTTAAACAACCTCTCTCTCTCTCTCTCTCTCTCTCTCTCTCTCACACACACACACACACAAAATGCTACAAAAGTTTCACCCAGTAACATTACACAACACGAATGCTGACCAGTTTTATTAATTTGTTTTCCGTAGTATGTATTGGCTTTGTTTTAAAATGTCATTTGCTGATAAACAACATTCGTTATTTTTAGTAATTTATAATAACAAATTGTACACAGAACATATTTACTTCGAATTGAAACTCATCCTGATAAAGATATATATAAAGACATATAATCACGGTTTCTTGACATATTTCATGGTTAGACGTATTTACCTGAATGTATGTACATTTGATTTGTCTACATTTTGCGCATGTGTTAAAATAAAAAAATAAAAAATGATCTCTTGATTTTTAATACGTGGAGATAAATTTATGAATAACATATGAAAATATTGCTATTTTATACCGATGTAAATATTGAAAATAGAATTTTCTAATTTTCATGGAACATTATTTCATTGTGTGCTTGGCCATGTAGCTTGGATACCATGTTGTGTTTCTTCCACTCAAATTCCCAGTAAGTGCAGATGAAGAATCCTGAAAACATACACAGTAGAGTATAATACACGATTATTTATATTAAAATTTCTAGAATGTTGGCTGTCAAACTGTCGAGAATGTCAGGTGATTCTGCAAAGTAGTAGGTGCGCGCTTTTGAAAATATATTAGTTTGTTGTGCTAATATTTTGAGATCCCCAATTTTGTGTGTATGTGTGTGTGTGTATGTGTGTGTGTGTGTGTGTGTGTATGTGTGGGTGATGTGTGTGTGTGTGGTGTGTGTGTGGTGTGCGCGCGCGCGCGCGTGTGTGTGTGTGTGTGTGTGTGTGTGTGGTGTATGTGTGTTTACTGCTTTGACAGTCGCCTTCCAGCTTAGCTGATTTCGACGGTAGCAGTCACATGAGAATATAGCAAATGACTGCACATTACAGCGAAAGAAAGACGTGCCCCTACAAAGTGTCAATTTCTGAGAAATCGGCTAATGGATAGACTCGTCAGACTTTCAGATTTGAATTCCTGATACATGTTTATAATAGAAACAATCCTCAGATGATTTGGGATCGAAAATATAATTAAAAACTTCCGAAATATCGGACTAGTAGGCCTATATTTCTTCATTCTAGTCAAACCGGAAACTAGTTTTTGTTGCGACTGTGCCTAGATATTATTATTATTCATAGAGAACATACTCCGCCAACTGAATGGCCGTCCTCATCTTCTATGCCTCCTGGATTACGCCGTGATGGTGTGAGTGTTTTCGAGGCCGACCTCCTCCTCCTCCTCAGAACGAATACGACCATTGCAACAGACATGATAACAGCCGCACCAACGGCGATCCCTACCCACATGCCAATTACTGAAACATCATTGGAACACATCCTGAAGTCAATCATCAATTATAGCAGTGTCTACAATTAGTAGTGGTATGATACGATAATACTATTAGTCGGAAATGTTTTAAATTAGTAATATCTACTTGTGTTATGATACGCCTAAGAAGTTAGAACATAGTTGGTATCACAAAGTTAAAACGATTCTGATACTCATATTCAAAATGCATATGATGCTCCTTTGTGTGCTATATTGAAGTAATCAAACTGAGATGTGCTTTGTGCACAAGTCTGAAAATAGAGCCTGAACGGGCACATTAGTATTTGTCCAGTGGCTGCACACGTGAATAGCTGGATCACTGAGGGGTTTATATACTATTCGATATATTTAGTCCTTTCTGCAGTACTTGCTTGATTTTTAGCTTACTTTTGCCCATGATACTATTTTTTTTTTCATTGACGTCCAAATGTGAAAAGCAACTACGTTAAAGACTACGTGTACATACCCCTTCCATTGCTTTGCAGAGCTATGGTATCTCCAGCTGCGTGTGATTCTGTAGACGATTGTTGCCCTGTGCTAGTTTGTTGCGCTGCCACACGAGCTGTTGTTGTTTCTGAAGCTACAGACGTCCTTCTTGCGTCACTTCCTGCTTGTGTTCGTCCATTTGTTGTCTGACTCTGGGTTGCCGTCTGTGAACTATGTGTATAAGATCCCTGAGTTGTGACAGCAGTACCTAGAGTCGTCTTGTTTAAAGATGTTGATGTCGTGTGTGGTTCTTTAGATGCATTGTCTGGAGCTGCTGATGTTCTATCAGGTCGTTTAGATGTATTGTCTGGAGCTGTTGATGTTGTATGTGGTTCTTTCGATATATTTTCTGGAGCTGTTGATGTTCTTTCAGGTCCTTTAGATGTATTCTCTGGAGCTGTTGATGTCTGGTGTTGTTCTTTGGATGTATTGTCCGGTGCTGTTGATCTTCCGTCAGGACCTTTAAATGTCTTATCAGAAGTTGATGTATTTTTTGGAGATGTCAGACCAGGTCTTATAGATGTAACTTCCGGTTGTTTCGACGTCCTTTCTTGAACTGTTGATGGCCTGTCTGGAGTTTTAGACGTGTTTTCTATTTTTCTAGATGTTCGTTTCATTGTTGTAGATATCCTATTCTGTTCTGTAGATGGCTTGTTCGTAACAGTGGATGTCTGGTCCGGTCCTATAGATGTATATACTGTAGCTGTACTATTTGGTCCTGGAGTAGTCCTTTCACCTGTATTTCCGGCTGGGCTGTGTGTTGTACCACTGACATTTGGTATTTTAGTGTTTGGAAGCTGTGGTATTAAAATGGCCTTTGTCGTGACGGCACATGTCTGACAGCATAAAGAGAGCCCGTATTCGTCCATTAATGAACAGAATTGTCGATCACATCCGTCCACCTTATCACCGTACTTACATCCTGGAAGAAAATAAACATCACACTATCATTTGAATGTATTTTAAAATACATAATCAGCTCTATTGAAAATGTAATTAAATCATCTACTCATTAAACCATAAACATGTACAGTATGATTACAGTCTGTTCAAGTCAAGGTAGCATTACCTTCCAGGTTCATTCTGACGTCATGGCATGACTGGCAGCACTGTCGCTCTGTATTCTCCTTGTAACACAACTTCCGGTTAGTGCTTATTAGATCACATGACACTGCGATATTACTTGTGGAGGTATCGCCGAAAGGGCATCTTTCTGTGAAGAACAGTTCAGTGGATAAATGCACATGTAGATGGTAAGCTTACTGGTTTGAATATTTTTATGCGTGATAAATTGCAAGAAAACTGCTTTGAAACAATAAATGTAAAGATAACAATGGCATGACTCGAATGTAGCTACGACGATATATGTTTAATAGCATTTCAAGTATATCACATTGTCCTCGTCATCAGTAAAGATGGAAATAATAATTATTAGTATTATATGTGGTTTACATTTTGCTAATGAATTGCATAATTGACATTTTCAGCATTTGTTTCATTCATGGCACTGTGAATGGTAGCTAATTACCTGGTCTAACCTCCACGTGGTCTGAATGCTTACATTTGCCTTCATAACACCACTGAAAACAATGATAAAGACAACCATTTCATATTAACCATAGAATTGTAGATGTAATGAGCATATTAACTTATCATATTAATTTTGGACTTTGGACAACCAGCTCCGGCTTATTATTATTAAATGTAAGAGCAACAAGGAACACATTATGTGAGGTATAATACGTGAATATCTATAGACCATACATTACTTCGGGATGTATATTATTGAAGATGATCATGATCGAAGCAAATCAACTGGAACAACTTCTGAACATAAATGGACCCAGATCGTCCCTTACCCTTTGTTCTCCACAGATGACTCCGTCAGAAGAAGTGACCCTGGTACACTGACCCCGAAGATGATCCATACACCACAGACCATCACACGTGTCACTGTAGTCGTGACTGTGTCGGTTCTGTGGGGTAAAGTCACTGAGGATAACCGTTTTCCGAGATAATCCAAATACACTCTCTCTCTCTCTCTCTCTCTCTCTCTCTGCCTGCTATTGTATGTATGTAGTATTGTTGTTGAGCTGTCTTGTTATATAATACAGAATAATATACTTGTAATACAACTGGTATGGTATCGCAATGTACTGTTATATAACGATTGTATTTCTGTGCTTAATTGATGCAAATATATTGGACATTATAATTAAGCGCTGGGAATGTTCGACATGCTGTTTGAAGTGTGCATCTAATAAGAACTAAACCTTACCCGACATAAATATGATCCTTCACTCAAGCGAGACTCGCATATATTGTCGGGATTTGTAGCTTCCTTCGACATCCAGCTCAACATGAGTTCCAAGTCTTCGACGCCCAGGATCCCATATTTATGGTCCTGACAATCCCCCAAATAGTCCAGGACAGCATCAGGGTCTATATGTATATGTGAATAGATGGATCAAGTATAGTTTCATATTGTTATTCCATTTGGCTAAGTCTGTAGCGTTTTCCACTCACAATCCAGGCATTTCAGTTTCGAATCCTAGGATGGTCATATTCCTGTGACAATGGCGCCTACCGTGGGGATTTGTTTCTTAATCTCTATTGACAATGAAATCCGGAGTTTTCTTAAATAGTAATAAATAAAACAAATAGAATTAAATGTATCAAGTAAAAAATGAGTATTTTGAGACTAACTAATAAATTGCAATCTCATACACAACTATATATGGGGTTTAGATTCGCTTTCAAGATTCTTTCACTTATATCACGACTTGTTAGTTTATGGTAGGAGGAAACCCGCAACATCCGTAGCGATGAATGTTGCAGTAAACCTGCGAGCACCGGCTGGTACTGACAGACCAAGGATGATAACTGCATTGCCACTCTACAGA
>JAUTBT010048724.1:0-16172 GCA_032361225.1 Lepetodrilus schrolli | reverse complement strand
ATTTATATTGTATAGTTAATTAGTTCACCGTCACGTATGGGTGAAAGATTCCCGCTGTGACGTAAAACAAAAATTCATTCACACTCACTCTTCGTGCAAAAACATGACTTAATCTGAGAATATATCTGCGAGCGGAAATGACATTGAAGAGCCGCTTATCAGTTAGAATGAATAACACTGATGTATGAACACAATATTGAAGTAGGGAACTGATATTTGTACTTATGAACTGTTTGAATTACTGGAAAAAAATATGTGCGACTGGGAAAAAACTTGAATGGTCGAATTTATGTCTAAAATCTAGAGCTCGGATTAAATTAATCACGTACTAAATAAGTGATTTACAGTATGTAGAGAATACAATTTAAAATAAGGTACAACTAATTACAAATAATGTCTCAAATACGATTAAATTAAAGCTATATTCTATATTGACAAGATATATATATATATATATAATTGCAACAATATTACGTGATCATACCGTATCTTCACTCTACCTTCTACAGTTATTAATCATGAACACTTTATTAGATGTACAACAGTAGGTACCCAACAGTAAGTTAAGCCATTTGAAAGCATGCATATTAAACCCACTGCGCTCGGATGCAACGTAAACGTGTCTGTATAAGGTCTTACAGCTCACTTCGTGGAGTAGTTTAATTTTCTGTAGGTTGTCAAAGCATTAGCCACGCTTAGCAAACATTGATGAGGTGTGAAACGTCCGTGACGTCACGGGAACCAACGCCTCCGCCTAACGAAGAAATCCTGGATCCATTATGACGAAGTCTAGGCAAATAGACGGCTCTCCTTGTTTTCCTAGAGATGGGCGTCAGCAGTGGAATTCAGTTTTGAAGAAAAATATAATTGATTTGATGTTTTATTGATATGTGAAACATGTGGACCTCCAAAGTTAGCGTCAATACAAATATGTGTAATGAAACCATTTTAGAATATTTATAATAATAATTATTATTATTGTCATCATCATCATCATCATTATCGTTGTCGTCATCGTCATCATCATTATTATCATCACCATCATTATTATAATAATTATTATTATTATAATTATTATATTATTATTATTTGTATTATCTATAATGCACCATGTGCACCCTCGAAAGCATGCTAAATGTTAAACGAGTACTGTCTAGTACTACTTTTAATTGTATACGCGAGTCTTAATTACAATGCCCTTCCGTAAGCAACTTCGTTCATATTTTCCCCCAAGATAAAACTACAGAAATCTAGCTTTGTCAATGAATAAATTAACGCAAGCTTTGATTCAAATTCAAAATAAAACCATATTTTCTTTGTGTTAAATTCTTCAGAAAATAACCACAAATTAGTAAGCGCAGACAAAATACCGTTCTCTGGATGAGGGCAATCATGTTTTAATACAATATGAACACTAAAACCAAAATCTTTGTTTGAAGGCGTGTCGAGCATGTATTTACAAAAATACGGAAAAACGTGTCATCTTGGAACATATGTATGAGACATAGACGTACTTGTGGAAATGAAGAGTTTATCAAAGGTGACTGTTTCAATACATTCATAGCGAATGCATTCCACGTCGAGGAAACCGCCGAACGCGGCTTGCGTTCATTTGTTTGTATACGGTATGTGTACCTGCCCACCAGAATACGTAAAAAAACGGGAATCGAGATGTAGGTTGAGTAAACGGACTCTGTATAAAAGTATTTAGTAATTAACATGGAACTCACTGAACAGAACGATATACTGGTTTGACGGACGTTGTTTTCAAAATGTCCAGAAATTCGCTCAAGACGAAATTCCCATTCGTGGATAAACTTGAAGATCAAATAGAAATATCTAATGAAATGAAAACAATTTTGCAAGTAAGTGTTTACATAATAGTAATCAACATTAAAGTTGTTTAATTATATAGGAATTAATATTACAATGAGGCCAGTGTTGATTATTTGTTTGTTTTATTAAGCCATAATCACCTTTTTGTATGATTACTTGTGTTTATTTGTTTAAGTAAACATAATGTGTATAACTTAATAGTGTGTCTTTCTACAGAGTATATTAGTAGTAATTCATTTTAATGTGAGTCTCCAATGATTATTATGTACATTTGGTAGTGTTATATAATTAATATATACCCGGTACGCATTTGCTAATAAATACAGTACTATTAACAACAAATAAATTAGTGTACATTGTATAATCTTGATATTTTGTGTTGTATAGTTTGTCCAAATATCCTTTGTATTTTTATAATCGATTTTGTTGAATGTTAACCTATATTTTGGTAAACCTACTATTAAAATAAAATAATAGAGTGCATTTAAATACTAAATAGAGAGAGCGGTTCTAACCAGCATTCTCCTGCCGATGCTAACTGGTTGCATTGAACGTCACTCCACACGTTGGCACACTGCCCGTACACTGAGGAAAAGTCATTGCACCGTGACACTAGTTATCATTTCATCATGCTTTCATTGCGTACATTGAGAGAGAGGGAGGGAGGGAGAGAGACACAGAGAGAGAGAGAGAGAGAGACAGAGAGAGAGAGGGAGGGAGAGAGAGAGAAAGAGAGAGAGGGAGGGAGAGAGTGAGAGAAAATGAGAGAGAGAAGGGGTGTTCTTAATTACTTAATTACCAAAATTTATCATTATTAAATGCCAAATGGTTAACTTACTGAAGTATACTCATTACTGTGCATGTTAGATGACCCTTAAAATAGTAACAAACTCGAGATCTGGTTTGTAATGAATTGAACATATTTGACCTATGTACAAAACGCATTTCTTTGTTAACGTACTGTGTGGGGATGACGCATTGAAAAGTAAAACTTACTTTTCAGTGCCTCATCCCCATAAGTACGTGTATCCGCAGTGACACCGGGTCACGTGCAACATCAGTTCATCAGTAATTGTTACTAGTCGTAGGGGTAAACATATATATCGCTGTTTTTTAAAGTAGACCCACTCCTTCCCGGACGCTGCTCATTTCCGTGCCCAAATATTTGTCCTTGTACACGAGTTGTTACATGACTAAATACAATGGACGTACCTTCCCTTAGTCCACTCAATGTTTTCTTGTATTCTCCGCTATACCTTAATTACCCCCAAGATTACGAACTTTGCAAAGTGAGTACGATTTCATGTCAAAGTTCAAATTTGATATGGAGATTCATGAACAACCCTTGACTTGAACATCACCTTTTACTGTTAAGGGTTTCGTAATCTCGGTCTTCCTATCTATTAGCAATAGAAGTACAAAATCGGGTGTACACAATCACATATCGGATGGAAAAGCGGGCATATTGGTTCAAAATGCATTCATGTCAGATCAAAAACATTCGGTAATGCGTTCATTAGTACAGTTCATTAGTACATTCAAAGCAATATACAAAGATGTACCTCGAAGACATTCATTAGCAATGTAGTTTCTTAAAATGGCAAGATTTTTTTTGCATTGATCAAAAGTCACTAATGGGGTAATTACATGTTGTGGTACAATGATATTCCCTAGACAAATATTTTTTTTTTTTTAGATTTCTTTACTAATCAAGATTTATAGCTAGAACTACTGTTGTTTTCTAATTAAGTACCCTCTTACAATGGTGCACACCATTCTCACAATTACATCAGTTTTATACGCAAATTTCACAGTGTCTCATAACCATAACGCGGTTCACGTGTCAAAAGTAGGGCAGTCTATGTTTAAAACAAATAACTGTTGTTATATATTTTAATAGAACACCGTTGTCATACGGTGTCATTTTGCAGAATTCTTCTAGTATTTTCGCTAATTATTTATATTATGTAGCAAGATAAAATAAAACAGATTCAAAATATATAATATTGAGTGCAATTATCATATTCCCGCTTTGAAATGCATGTGACTAATTACGCAAATAGTAAATATGCACGAATCTTGTTAGTTACGTGTAGGACTGAATGCTATGATTACTTGTCAGGGGTTATCTCGTAGTCATGACGTAACCGGAGGGTAAGTAACCATCCCTGTACATATACAGTATGGATACCCAGAAGTGGCAATGTAGGGTATCCAAAGGTGGGAGGGTGGGATACCCACAATCGGGAGGGTAGGATACCCACTTACGAGTGGGTGTTAGGAAGCGAAGAGTCTAGGATACCAATAGTTGGTTGGGTAGTGTAACAACAGGCGGCAGTGTAGGATACCAGCAAGTGTGTGGATAGGATACCCACACGTCTAGGGATACGATGCCCACAAATGTAGGGATATGATACCCACAAGTATAGGAATAGGATTCCCACTAGGAATATAGAAAACGCACAAATAAGAGAAAATTATACCCACATGTGGGAAGGTAGGATACCGAAATATTGGAGTGTAGGGTACCCATAGGTGGAATAGTAGTGTACCCCACAAGTGAGAGGGTATGAAATACACAAGTGGGCGTGTAGGAGACCCATATGGAGGAGGGTATACCACCTACACATAGGAGAGAAGAGTACTCACACGTGGAAGTGCAGAATATGCACAAATAGGAGTATAGGATACCCACAAGTATATATATATATATATATATATATATATACTCTGGCGTGTAGAACATCTAGATGTACATAGGGACATTTGAAACTCACAAGTGGGAGGGTCATGACCACAAGTTGGGAGCGTAGGATATCCAAAGGTGGGGAGGGGATGCCCTATGACCTCAGGCCTGTTACTATCCCTCAAGGCAGGCGGCGGGCAATTTCTGACTGGAAGACAACGCCTACATGTGTATTCGCCCAGTAGGTAAATACAGGACAAGACCTGGCGATAAGATGTATACTATGAATAATTGCCAATTCTAATATTGTGTCAATAATATGGGTATCGCACCGTCCACTGTCGCTATTGCTCTGCGTGTTCAACTATTACTGGACATGTTCTAATTATAGCAACTGCAAACTTAGATACCAGTAACAAAATAAATACATGTATACACGTAAATATTGTTCGCGCGAGGACGGTTGCCATTCACACGCATACGGCTCACTCTAACCTCGTTGAATTTCAAAAAGATTATCAAAGTCTTACATTATTTAGTTTGATTCTACTGTAGTTTGTATTTACTAATCTAGATATACCAACGCAATGCGTGTAAACAGAATATGCATACACCTAAATGTACGGTGGATGGGCGTGTATACATATTCTTAAATGACTAAGTTTAGAATATCTGTGTTGGCGGTTTCTGTTGACATCTCTGAACATAGTCGACCGTTTACACAGCCTCTTAGAAGCGCTATAAGGAAGAGTCGGTCATCTGGGATGAGAAGATACCAACGTTTTTAGGTTGTCTAATAAAAAGTCGTATACATGTTTGCCATGCGACCAAACAACGGGTCATTGGCGGCGCTTATACGAAGGCTACGTCATCATCATGTATCAGGAGAACCCAGATGAAAGACAGTAAAGTAGAAGTACAAACGTGATCCATCCAAGCTGCGATATGTTGCATATGTAAATATCATGAGCGTTCTGCGAAGATTGAAAGAAGCGTACGGGGAAGTAAGTATTAGGAATATCGGTATTAAATAAGCTTGAATTTAATGTAGTCATTGCTTACTTACGCATGTTCACGTTGCCGCCTATACATATCTAAGACTTATATATCTATGCATCGCTGTTATCTGCCGTCATGATCACGGAACTATGTATAAGAGATACGAGTATATAAGAGATGGGCTATCAGATGATTGGGAGAGAATAGTAGATGTGAGTTGAAACTCTTCTCATGATCATCCTAATTGAGGACTACAACTGTACCAAGTAAAGAACTGCCTCAGACATTTTCTTTTCCTTTTCAAGACATAACCTTCTCTTCGACATACGTTTTCCAGTCAACATTCTTTTTTCTTCCACTTATTGTTTTTGAGGACTAAACCACAAAATAATTGTTGAATGAAACACTGGTCGATGACTACATTCGACTCCGGATTCTACTGCTGGAATAGCTGCAGATGAACGGGATAAACCAAACACGGAGGAAAGAAGATAGATATGCACTAATACCGTACTCTGTATGCCTCTATTATAGTTGTACATGTGATCTTTTCTGTTGTACACCTACATATATATGGACCAATCGCCTTATGGTACCATTGTCAATACATTAAATGAAACTAGTCATATTATTTCCAGAGATAATATTTTCTTCCTCTTTTTAGATGGAGATTCCTAACAACAGCAACTTGCCCAACGGGTACATCGTAGATCGGCCCATCACCCTCCCAGAAATCCCCGGAGACAGGGAGAACCTCATCCATACACACTCCCCGACAGAGGGCTTGCTCAACCCTGGCTTCAACGACCTGCTGGAACGAGGGAGTCCCTTGGAGGGAGCATCCAGTGACACCAGCAGCGATAACGTCAACCTGAAGACCAGCGACAAGGAATGTGTGACACAAGAATACACGGAGCCTGTCCTTAGAAGAACTGTTCCTGGACGGAAGGGGAAGAGGGACCGTTGTAACAGGTGAGGGACAGTTGTAACAAGCGAGAGTTATGACAGGCGAGAGAGACAGAATTGGTGTTAGCACTTAGCATACATATAATCGCTTTTGTACATCCAAGTATCTTTTCACCACTGTAGGATATGTAAAATTCCATTGCAATTTACATTTCCGGTAAAACACGTATAATCATTTGGTAGTGTACTGTAATATCTCAATTTTCTATGGTATCATGCAGGAAATGTAGTTGGTTACCCAATGTACTTGTGTAGACACATCAAATGTACATACTTTCATGTTAAAATATGTTTGACCATGAAATATGTAAACCAACCCGTGATTGTAGGCCTTTAGGAAAGGGATCAAATTATGACAATTTCAGCCGAATATTTACTAGGTTGCTTGGTGGTTAATGTAAGTTCAAATAATAGTATGTTTAGTCATTCCTATATAGAAAGTATCCAATAGTGTGTGTTGTTGTTTGTCAATCGTCTTCAATGAGGACAACGACACGTCCTTCCATTTACGTGACATCTGACAATTATCAGTAATCACTTCAGAATCAATGAAATCATGACTATGCGAGTTGTTATATCTTTATTTTCTATAATACGGTTCCCAGTATCGACAGCTTGGACAGAAAAGCCCCCTGGCGGACGTGGGACGTGTTCCGTATGTTCACCAAAGATAAGGACGCCGATCTGGATGATGCTACGTTAGGTAAACTCAGGAAGGCAACCAAAGTCATAGTGGGAGTCTTCCTTTCGCTGTGCGTCCTCGTGCTGACAGTACTGAGCAAGAGTACCCTTCTCCTGATCACCTCCAACATCTACATCAACGTGACACTGTATTGTGAGACCATCAACGAGAAGACGTTCGCCTTCTGTGCTAGGGTTCCTCCGGACCGTCTGGAAGGGACGATTTTCAGGCCTTCACAGAACGTGCAGATTCGCTGGGTGTGGGCGCTACTTCTCGTTACCATTACGCCGTATATCTTTACGTTAATGAAGTGCTGCTGGAGGGCTTGCTTCAAGAGGACGCGCAGTCCTACCTGCAAGACAGTTCTAGCCGTGAGTGAATAGTATTACAAAGATTCTAGTTATTAATGAATGAACTCATCAACACAACCTTCGTTAAATTCTTGGTTAGCGCATCCTTGAAGCCGTCCAATTACAGAACTATATTCAATTTTCAATTTTCTTTAAAGGTCGACAATTGTCCACTTCCAACAACTATTATGCCTAAATTGCGCGATGCTCCAGCTTGTTTCTATATATGAAACGGTCAAAATATTTAATATTCCGAAATAATAGTTACCGTAGATAATTAGGACAAATATATTTTTTAATTAATGTGGCATGTACACCTAATTACCAGCTATTAGCCTAATCTGTTTAATTTTATTTCAGATACTGATCCCCGAAACATTCCACACGGTCGGCATTTGTCTGTTCGTGTTTCAAGTGTTGCCTTCAATGGACACATTACGTGGACTCGCCCTAATGCTGGGTGTGGCGTTTGTTCCCTCTGTTCTGAAACTGTTCGACAGCCAAGAAGTTGGCGGACGGAAATTCTACGTCATCCTTCTAGACATACTGTGTGTCATCATTCAGGCCTCAGCTCTCATCATGTGGCCTTTGAGGATGTATTTCTTCTCCGACGTCCTGTACAGAGAGATATGGGCAATCCCCACCTCCCTGTTCCTGATCTCAGTAGGATCGTGGGAGAACTACGTCAACAGGTACACAAGGTTAGGAGTCCTGGGTGAGAAGCTGAGGAGCCTCAAGAAAGGGGTCCGACGTCAGAGGACCAAGCTGTACATCATAGGAAGTCTGTGGAAGATCGTTCTGACGCTGGGACTCATGTCCATGATCATCAGCGACTTCCACGTTCCTTGCCTCAAGGCGCTGTATTATCTCGGACACGACGGATCTCATGACTGTCCTCATCTGGCGTATCCCTTCGACGACATCAACGTGGAAGCCGTGGAATACTTCCAGAGTCCTTTCTGGGTGATGCTAATCCAGATCTGTTGCTGTCTCCTGTGCTACACCTTCGCGAAGACGGCCTGCAAGATCCTTCTTCAGATCGGCAGCTTCGCAATTCCATTGGTGTTGTCGATGCCGTTTCTGTTTGGGACTCTGATCGCCGACTGTGAGACGTGGAAGATTAACGGAACAGCGTCGTGGATCCCCGCCATGCCCTCCGAGCTCTTCTGGACGTGTGACATCCACGGACAGTCCGTGAACTATCTGGAAATTCTGCTTACGGACTACTGGCTACCTGCTATCATCGCCTGGTGGTTGTCCTTCCTATGGGTCACAGGTCACATCTGGTTCCCTAGGGTGGAGAGGCTGGTACAAACTGAGAGGTGAGTCTAATACTGGTGGTATAATTATCTACAACATGATTCAATGTGTTTGTAGCAATATTTACGTACCAAGATACCAAATGTTGATACATTATTTTGATGGAAGGTTCGTGTGTGTGTGTGTGTGTAAGATAGAGAGATATGGGAGAGATGGCAGAGAGATAGAAAGAGTACAACAAAACAAGCCAGGCGTAGAGAGAGAGAGAGAGAGAGAGAGAGAGAAAGAAAGTATGTGTGCAAGTTTGTGTGTACAAGCGAGGTGGAAACGTCTTGAATTACAACACGTCTTAGCAGCCATCTAGGCCTGTGAGCTCATCGTCTCATTTATAACTTATACAATACTCAAATCAAATGAAACCCGCTTGATGTTCTATTCGCTATACTAAAAATTGACGTATTAAAGCTCTACCACCGGATACTACTATGCCATGTCTGTTCCAGGCTGTTTGTACAACCGCTGTACTGTGGCATTTTCATGGAGCAGTCGATGATCCTCAATCGTCGCCGGGATGATAAGGACAGGGAACAAAAGAACACAAATAACGAGGTAGCTAAGAAACATTGATATATAACATATAATACATAGCAATTACTTGTACAATACTTGAGTATCAATGGCATAATGCATGTGCACACCAGAACGGTTACCACAAGGACTGCATTGCCTTATTATACTATATTACACTGAAGGGCATCATTTCATGAAGCTATGGTTATAACGGTCTCGTAAGATAATAACGGTCTCGTACCGATCAGCGAGATTGATACGAGAGCTTCGTGAACATGTTCCAAGGCCGACATTAACTCTAATTCATTTAGAAGATGTGTTTTCGTTCGCAACCAACCACCAGTCCAATTTGCGTAGGCATGCCTAAACACAAATATCAAACATATATACGTTCTCGGAGCGATCAGCTACCCAAGCCGACATTAAGTGTAATTCATGTTGAAGATTTATAATAACATGTTCAACGTGATATGCATACACCATAACTTCTATGTTGCACAAACTACCACCAGTAAAGTTTTCGTCGACATTTCTTTTAAAGAACGCAATGTGTTTTCGGTGACATTCGACAAATCTGTTTGCAAATGTCACAATAACTTTCCCTTCATTCATCAGGGAGGATTGTCGATTTTCCAAGTTGAAGAAGGAAACACAGAATCTACATTCCATCCTCGTGCTTCACTGCGCACTGACGTCACACCCATGATCTACGTATGCGCCACCATGTGGCACGAAACCGAGCAGGAAATGAAGCAGATGCTTACCTCCCTTTTCAGGTAGGATTCTTATATATGCAGAGCTGTAAGATACTGTTTGACAGTACAAATTATACAGTATTATTCTTATATCGCTATGGTCAATGGTAAAACGGACGATTGTATGCCCTGTTCTCGAGATTACGAACTATTTGAATACCATTTCATGCTGAACTCTTTCGAATGTTCAAGCTCTAATTGTATATGAGGGTTTATGAACAAAACTTAAGTGGAGCATGAAATCGTACTCAAGTTGACTCTTAAGATGATTCTGAAATATTTCTAAATCCGTTTTAATTTCTCTGTTCCAGATTGGATTTAGATCAGTGTACACGAAAACATGCATGTTTGTTTTTCGATGTTGTCGACCCGGATTATTACGAATTTGAAGGTAAATAATGCTAACGTTGTCTATGAATCCTAGTGGAAAGTCTACTTGAATCTTTGACAAATAGCTATACAGTACTAGGATGACTGTTTACCAGTAATGTATTGGTCTCACATAAGATGAATATTTGCTGCATGGTCAACCGGCTTTCACATTGTAAACTTGTATATTAAAGTTCACTATTTAAAACAATAATATCGTCTGAAGTTTAATAACTGTGCACTTCTATTAATTTCATCAAATAGTTCATCAGAATACCTGCATCAAATGAAAGTCGTAAAAACCTGATGATGATACTATTCAATTCAAAGAAACAATTACTAATAAATACCACTAGCTATAATTACAATACTTTATGGCATTTATCCCTTGTGTACGGTGTAATTTATAATAATAAACCTTTTGCAAGCTGCATATAATTTAGCCTGTGTGTCGCTACAGCTCATCTATTCTTCGACGACGCCTTTGACGCTCACGACGACGACGACTACGAATACCACACCAACTACTTCGTTAAGACAATGATCAACGTCATGAGCACCGCCGCCAGGTTAGTACCCGTATGTGGGTCAGGGATGACATTTCTTCTGATATTTAACACGTTTATATTTTCTTTTAACGGAAGCTTCCAATTAAATGCATTTTCAACATACTTGTATGAGACTTAAACAAATATACCAATGCCAGAAATGTTCGCGTGAATATGTATTCTAGCCGCAAACATCTAGTTTATTAAGTTAACATCTCACCTTCCGCTGCTAATGTATTTGGACGGTCAAATCGTTAGTTAAGACGGTCCAACTATTTAAGATCGTTAGGTTCGGATCTAGTTTTAATTAGATTGCAATCAATAAGTATATCTTGTTTATAGAAAGACACTTATTACATGTAACTGCATAGGTCATCTATTTTACAACACAGTACATGTACTAGTTAATACATACTAGATGTCTCCATTGCTATAATTACTGTTCACATTCTTATTGCAGCAAAGTCCATAAAGCGCAGGTGAGAATGGATCCCCCTGTCAAATACCCAACACCATACGGCGGTCGACTGGAATGGACGCTTCCTGGTCAGAACAAGCTGGTTGCTCATTTGAAGGATAAGACAAAGATCAGACACAAGAAAAGATGGAGCCAGGTTTGATTTATAAAGATTATATCTTGTCGGCTAATGTAAATTAAGACCACAGTTATTTAATTACCTGGTTTACGGAGTTTCGCTCGGATGGTCGAATATATTAATAAATATAGTTTTATATTTTGGCCAGTAGGTCGGGTCCAATATAAAAATAATAATAATTGGAAATTATGAATCGTCGGTTGACAGAAAATAAATATAATTGTCAATACTTGTCATAAATACCAGTGTATACAAATGGTTCAGATTTGAATGCACAATTATTGAAAGCACTGCCTGTCAATAGCAGTAATTGTTATAAATTACTACATGTTTACCATTAAGTAATCATATTGGCTTCAAAACCATTGATTGCTGGTCTTTGTTCATGTCCAATTATGGTTAATACGACTTGTTCCTTCACCATTTATTATTATAATTTTCAAAAGATTAGTTACACTGTCGGCGGAATATAATAAAAATAATTAGTTTTATTTTCCAAAGTTGTAAAAATCGGGTCGGCGGATCCGTAAACCAGGGAATCAAATAACTCTGGCCTAATAGTGTTATAGGTGACATGTACTGTCTACCTGCAGTCATGATATTCAAATACATCATTATGTATTAATGTATATGGGCCTGTGGGTTTGCATGCAATAAAACATTTGATAGAATATATAAATATTATATTTAAAATATTGGAAGTAATTAATTATATACGTATTCTATTTAGAATTAGTATACAATTATCAACATATCTAATTATAAAGTAAATAACAGTGATTTCAAATTCAATCTTCATCTCTGAACCAGTTTGTCATGCATGTACATCGTGTTGCATTTGTAACTTATAAATGTGTAACTTATAAATGTTATATTACCACTGCAGGTGATGTACATGTACTACCTCTTGGGTCACCGCCTGGTGGCGCAGCCACTTCCGGATGTACGCAGAAAGCAGACGTTGGCTGACAATACGTTCATCCTGGCTCTGGACGGGGACATCGACTTCAAGCCATCGGCGGTGCAACTGCTGGTGGATCGCATGAAGAAGAACGACAAAGTCGCCGCAGCCTGTGGAAGAATACACCCAATCGGATCAGGTATTAATTAATTTAATCTTCTCCATGCTGGCGCCAACCTTAAAGGCCCTATATTGCTTTGTCAATCAAGTAAAAATCAAAATATACATTTACATAGCGCTGGTCTCCAACTCAAATGCGCTTGGAGCATTGGGTTAGATAACTTAGATTCAGGTATGCAAATTAAATGATATTACACTATGTTCTACACCTATTCGAAATCCATGTACATGTAGTTATATAGTTTGAGAATATATTTTTTTCAGTTAATTATTATATAGACAAGGTACGCAAATGACTTTGTCTCAAATGAAGTAGTCGTATTCTGGGGTGCAATTAAATAATTGAAATATTGCTGCTGAAGATCATCTAGAATTCACGTCGCTGCGTTAATCATTTATCCATTTGCAACACAGAGACACTATAAAGAAGATGCGTCATGCGCCCTGTAAATGACATAACTGACATATTCTTGATACCGATATTTGTATACATTTCACTGCAATTTCCACTATTGTCTACAGGGCCAATGGTGTGGTACCAGAAATTTGAATACGCCGTCAGCCATTGGTTGCAGAAAGCTACGGAACACATGATTGGCTGCGTTCTCTGCAGCCCCGGATGCTTCAGCATGTTCAGGGCATCGTCGCTGATGGATGATAACGTCATGAGAAAATACACAACTCTCTCCAGCAAGGCCAGACACTATGTCCAATACGATCAAGGTACGTACAAACATCTAGCTTCTATAAAATACACAACTCTCTCCAGCAAGGCCAGACACTATGTCCAATACGATCAAGGTACGCACAGATACCTAGCTTCTATAAAATACACAACTCTCTCCAGCAAGGCCAGACTATGTCAAATACGATCAAGGTACGTACAAACACCTAGCTTCTATAAAATCATCAGCATTTACGTGATGATGAATTTTGTCGTCTTTCCATATACATGTAGTTAAAAACAATTTACTAAAATTCAACTTCAACCTGATGTCAAAGATCGCATTGGAACGCTATGAAAATACAATTTGTGTATAGATTGAGTGGCGTGCATTATAAATATGTTCATTATTTGTATGCGACATAAAACCTGAACGGATCAATATTCATTGACAAGTGCATGTATGTGTAATGAGATTATGCATTGTACAAACTCCAGTGACACCTGTTCTTGGAAATCAGGTAGAATTTGTATTTTCGATGTCACAGGACCTGCCGATCCTGGGATTCGAACCCGAGTTGCGAAAGGGGTAACCCCTCTGGCCGAGACCAGTAGGAGCATCTTATATCTCACCCTTCTACATCGACTTTATATAGTCTCGATAAAGGAGGCGTCTATCTTACCTAGATTCCTAGACCTAAGCCTAGAGTCCAGTTCGAATTCTTAAGCAAATATGGTCAATGTGACAGAGCTTTACATCGCACTCATTACTTACACACTAGCACGAATCTCTGTTCAGGCGAGGACCGGTGGCTATGCACCCTACTTCTTCAACAAGGCTACCGAGTGGAGTACTGCGCAGCCGCAGACGCCGAGACCTATGCCCCGGAAGGATTCGACGAGTTCTTCAACCAGAGACGACGCTGGTCGCCCTCCACGATGGCCAACATCATGGACCTGTTGACCGACTGGAGGAACGTGATCAAGGCCAACGAGAACATATCCGTATTGTTCATCCTGTATCAGCTCATGTTGTTTGTGTCTTCCTTGCTGACGCCCGGGACAGTTTTCCTCCTAATCGTGGGGGCCGTCAACACAGCGTTCCCGAGCCTCAATCTGCTGACCGCCTTGCTCTGTAACATGGTTCCTGTGGGGATCTTCCTAATATGCTGCTACTTATGCAAGTCCCATGTTCAGGTGTGTTCAAACGATATATATTCCTTAAATATAGAAAATAACCTGCAATAATATATGTATTCGTGCCAATGTTATTTTAATATAAAGACCATTTCAAACACAAGATAAAACTATTCATGCAAGAATGGCAATAAAAGTATGCATAGCCCTCATATGTTAATATGTATGGCCTTTAGCATTGCACATCTAGTCGCCCCTTCTTTAAGCTGTTCTATCCACTAAAGATCCATGTAGCGTTCTATAGAGATCAAGGAGACGAGTACAATAGCGCTATTATGGTCTGTTAGTGGATCCGAGAACTTCGTGATGAAAGGAAGCCCTGGCAATACAGAAATCATACAGAGTAAAGTTTCTCATATCTATTATGACCATAGCAGTCTCGTATGTGCCCGATCGCCTTGTATAAGAGATCGCTCCGAGTGCTATGGTCTCATAGTAGATACTAGAGCTTCGGGAAAGGATACCCAGGAGAATGTCAATTGCATACAGCTACGTCCTTCATGGATTTTATTTCTATTACTGCAGCTAAAGCTAGCCGCAGTTCTCGCTGGCCTGTATGCCTTGGTCATGATGCTCGTGGTTGTCGGCCTGTTCCTAGAGATGAAAAGAGAAGGCGTCTGCTCCCCGACCAGCATCTTCATGATCTTCATAGTCTTCGTATTTATCACTGCCGCCGTCATGCATCCCATGGAATTCACGTGCCTGCTGCACGGAGCACTGTACTTCCTAGCGATACCCAGCATGTCCATGCTTCTCATGATTTACTCTATTTGCAACTTGCACGTGGTGTCCTGGGGAACCAGGGAAGTGGTTCAGACAAATCAGCCTACCACTGCGCAGAAGGAGAAGAGCAAGAAATCGGGACGATTTCAATCGCTAATTAATCTCTTCAATAATGACCAGAAGGTAAGGTGTGAAAAGCCTGAATCATATTTATGCAAAGGACTCTAAATAATTATAATATATCATTTTAATTCCATGTATCAAAAGTTAACAATACTACCTCAGGAAAATAACAAGAACATCTATTTAAATATATAAAGATTTGTATGTGTCCTGTTGTAAATGTATACGGGCCAGGACATCTAACGTGGATGCTCAAAAATAAACCAGGACACTTAACTTGTTTTTCAGTGTAACTAACAATATTTATGGAATTGTTTTTCAACAGGTGGACAGCGATTATGGTTTCTCCTTCGGCAACCTGTTCAAGTGCATATGCTGTCCTCGACCACAAGAAGACAAAACTAAAACTAATCTGGTATTCATCCACGAAAAGTTAGAAGACATCGAGAACTCGATCAAGGCGATGAAGAAAGGACTGACGTCGATGCCCACGTCCCCGGTCATACAAGTGACCAATGAGTCCGGAGTGACCAACAGGGTGGATGAAGAAGCATCCAATGCTCCGGAGAAGGAGGCACAGCTGAATAGCGATCTGAACGATGAAGGTGTGGTTAGAGGTATTGATTTCTAATGTTATATGAAAATTGATAATTCATATGACTAGTTCAGTAGTGGGTTTTTTTTGTGTGTTTTTTTTTTTAATTGGGGTTTAAAGTCGCTTTCAAGATTCTTTCACTTATATCACGACTTGTCAGTTTAGGGCAGGA
>JAUTBT010048713.1:4049-16176 GCA_032361225.1 Lepetodrilus schrolli | reverse complement strand
ACCAGCCGATGCTCGCAGGTTTACTGCAACATTCAGTGCTACGGATGTTGCGGGTTTCCTCCTGCCCTAAACTGACACGTCTTGAAATAAGTGAAGAATCTTGAAAGCGACTCTAAACCCCAATTCAAAAAGAAAATTAAAATGGAAATAGTAGGAAAGCCCAAAGCATGAAGGGAGTGGACTGCACGCATGCGCAAACCAATTCCGTGCTATTTTGCTACAAAAGCTTTCTGCCAGCCACTACTTTGTAGAAAAATAGTGTAGTGTAAAGAAATGTAGTGCAGTCTGAACGAAGCCCAGGACCAGCCAGTGCTAGCAGGTTGTTGCATGATATGTGCAAAGTAATCTTGAAGTGGCTCTAAGCACAAATTCAAGCCAAACAAATCCTGTGGCAACACAGTTACTACAGGTCCTCCTCCCACCATAAGCACACTGCCACAAAATCTCTGAAATACTGTACACACTAGTATTGAGCTTTTTTATTTATTTATTCCCCAGGGCCATCATGAACTATCACGTGCAGAAAATGGAAGAAATCAACAAGATCATAAGGGAGATATGGAGGAATACGTATAGAGGAAACGGTAAGTCGGCTGGAAGTAGTCCATATATTGGTCAATGAAACCGGCTGTTTATGATTATACTGTGTGCATGACAACCGATTCTTTAAAATATTAATGGACAGTATGACACAAACGTTTTATCAGCAACAATGCTTACACACTTTTCTGTATTACGAGGTGCGTCGGCAGAAAGTAGTCCCTAATTTTATGATTTTATCATCCGAAAACAGTTTCAGCAACAACACTTTCATACTTTTCAGGTCATTGAAGACAAATGTTCATGTCTCTTTTGAAAATTATAAAGACTGTTTTTCAGATATTGAAACTATCGAGATACGAACGGATGACGACGACACTGGTGTCTTAAAGGCTCGGCGTACATACAACTACAGGGTGGTGATGATAAAGGGCGACACGGCTCTCGATATGAGGGGGAGATGTAGCGCAGGACAGAAAGTGAGTTTGGGCCTGGACTCAGAATTTACAGTCGCTTTCAAGATTATTTCATTCGTGTCTCGGCTTGTCAGTTTTCTGCTATTGCCCACATCTGGACCGCACTACATGTGTTGCAGGATATGTCAGAAGTAATCTAGAAAACCGCTTTAAACCCAGTTTATCATCCTTGGTCTGTCTGAACCATCGTACATTGGACCCTCAGAGCCAAAGTCCCCGGGTTCAATCCTGTCGCGGTATCCTGGCGTCAATTTTCACGAAAGTTACCTAACTGATGCGATCATGATAGTATGCGCTGTCTGTAGAGTGGCAATGCAGTTATCATCCTTGGTCGTGTCAGTACCAGCCGGTGCTTGCAGGTTTACTGCAACATTCAGCGCTACAGATGTTGCTGGTTTCCTTCTGCCCTAAACTGACAAGCCATGATATAAGTGAAAGAATCTTGAAAGCGGTTCTAAACCCCAATTGTTGTTATTATAATTATTATTATTGTTATATAAAAATAAAAATAAATTAATTATTTTGTTTATTACTATTGTTATTATTATTATTTTTAACACATATCTCGTCTCTGATTGGGGTCCATTGTCTGTCCAGGTTCTAGCGTCGCTGATCATCCGCCTGGCTCTGGCAGAGACGTTCTGCATCAACTGTGGAATCCTGGCGCTGGATGAACCCACCACCAATCTGGACCGCGAGAACATCGAGAGTCTGGCCTATGCCCTAGTCGAGTAAGTGCTCCCTATTAGTGCAAGTGCACCCTGATAGTGGAAGTGTGCCCTGATAGTGGAAGTGTGCCCTGGTCCCAAACTTACAAAACATTATGAGTACAACTTCATGCTCAAGATCAAATTTTATACGAGGATTTGTGAACAAAACGTTTTGAGCATGAAATCGTACTCAAAACAGTTTCATAATCTCGAGGCCAGGTCGAATCGAGTAAGTATGTTCTAGGAGTATAGAAGCTGAATGTCGAATTCTTGACAAGCACTAGAAATTAAATACTTACAAATGACATTGTCCATATTGCGAGACTGCCTCATTGCTTTTCATCATACATTGGGTATTATCATTATCATCTATTTATCAATGTTCTACATCTCCACATCATTTCCAATGGGTGAAAGATTCCTGCAGCAACGTTAAACTCCATAATCACTCACTCACTCACATCTCCACATATTTTACTGAACATTTTGGCATGTTTTTTTCATGCTTGTTTTATTGTCTTGCATGTTTTTGTTGTAATATACCATGGTAGCCATCGTGTATGGGTGAAATATTCCCACTGCTACGTAAAAGACTTAATTCATTCATTCAATGCTGGTATAAGCCCATATTTTGGTATAAGCCCATCACCTTTTTCAAAAGATAAGCAATGTGGGCCTATTCTGTATTATTATAATAATAATAATAATAATGTTTAGAACATTCCTGAGAGTGATGTGCTCTCCTCCACTGTTTACAGGATCATCAAGAGCCGATGTAAACAGCGCAACTTTCAGCTGGTCGTCATCACGCACGACGAGGACTTCGTGGAGCTTCTTGGCCGATCGGATTACGTGGACGAATTCTATCAAATTGGCAAGAACCAATCGTAAGTCATTTTGTGGAATGACCATCAGAGAAAGGAAGAATAATATTGATGTGTGGGAGCGCGTCGGCACAACGGTAGAACTTTGGACTCGCAACGGTAGAATTTTGGTCTTAGGAGTTCAAATCCAGTTCCCAGAGCCTGGCATCAATGTTCACGACAGAAACTGTTACAAGGATTTAGTGCAGCGGGTAGTGCAGTGTTCAATCCAGGACGTGCAATTCACGCAAATTCAAAGGCCCTCATGCAAAATATATTTTTCTTTGGCGAGAAGTCGCGAATTTTTGACTAGTCGCCCGTATGGGGATTGGTGCTGGGCGACCTCTGTACATTTTCATTAAAATACAATTAAAGTTCTAATCATGGTAATATTATCTTGTGCTGGAATTCAGCAAAAGTGTAACCGGACCCGAAGTGATCCAACCTAATAACGCTATTTGAGCCAGTGTTATTCAGGTTCATAAGATAATAAGGTTTAGCTAGTGAAATGCATCTTCGGTTACTCCCCTTGGTTGTATTCGTCCGTGTCGTGTTCAATTTGGTAACATCGTCTGATTGTTGAATGCAAAATGCGAAAAGGTAGGGTGTGACAACCACAGGACTTTGAATAAGTAGCCTATAATAACTTTAATAACTTGTTAAATCATATAATAAAATGTTATGTCATTATATTCATATAATATATATTATATAGATAGATGATATAACATTTTATTATGATGATTCAATGCTATGGTGGCAACATGCCCTTCGGCCATGGAACCCTCTAGATTACTTAAATGGTTTGCGGCGAAGGTTGAGTGTGACACACACACACACACACACACACACACCCCTCCCTTATCAGAATAAGTGTGGGGGACCTCCCCCCCCCCCCCCTCTTCAACTGATTCCTGGGTTGAACACTGTCGTGTGTCAGATTTGAATCATATTCCTGTTTCTGGTATCTTCTCCAATGTGCAGACCACCCAGTAAATTTCAGATGCAATGTACCAATTTTATTGTGCAGTTATCTTCCCTAATTTATCATACAATTTCATATTAAAAACAATTTAAAATTTTTAAAAATATATTATTTATATTTATACATTGTTTTCTCATTTCAGGGGCTGTTCTCGCATTAACAAGTCACGTGTACAGAATCTTCACACAAGATGAAACAACCATGAAAATGATGATAACAATCATGTGAAGAGACATCGATTCTGAAAAATTATGTTAACTGTTATTATGAGACGAGCTGCTATTTCTAAATCACTATATATAACGTTTTGCCATGCATATTAGCCAACTCAAATATAAAGACATTTCAACACCCTAGATTCTGAATCGTAAAGAAAAGTTGCCCATAAAAGCAACATCCTTTGCTAGACATTTCATGGCAGGAGGAAGCCAGGGTATCATTTCTCGAAGCTCTCGTATTTACTATGAGACAACAGCTTTTTCGTAAGTGTCCGATCACCATGCATAAGAGATCACTACGATAGCACTATGGTCTCTTAGCAGATACCAATCAGCTCACCTCGGACTACTTCCACTTTCCTCCAGTATATACCTCGGCACCAGCAGGAGCAGTAATCTTACCCAGAATCTGGGATAATGGTGATTAGTCGTCATCAGCCTCACCACTCATCGCATAGAGAAGAATTTGCAGAGGGCGTATTTTACACTCTTTATCGTAAACAAAGACATTTTATCATTTGAGAGCGATAAATTACAGTTAGGAATTAATTTCAAAATAATTATTTGTAATTAACAACCATAATATAGTTCTGATTGTCTTAGTATTGTATCAACCCAACCATCTATGGGAAATAGGGTAATTAATATTCATTATATTTCAACTACTTGATTATTAGGCAATATGTAAAGACTACAAGTATATAGTTTACTAAACTATATACTATCATCTGATCAAGACATGCACTAATCAAATCAGTTATTGGAAATATTGATAATAATCGAGCTCAGGTATCATGTGACTATCACTGACAGATGTAATTCTAATATGGCGACCGTGAGTTTGCTGAGAGGACTGAGCCAGTCCCATAGGTTAGCCGGGTGAGTAGATACAAGTGAATCGGGTGAGTAGATACAAGTGAATCGAGAAACGATACCCTGCGACATCTGTAGCATCTTTATTGTACATAAAGAGCTTCTAACACCCTTGATTCCGACTTGTAAATAAAATTTGGAATAAAAACTCCCCAGTGTGAACGAATGAGAAATTCCCTGTAAAACTATTGGTCATGGTGAAAGATATTTGTTACAGGAGAACATCAAGTCTTTATTCTTAGATGTAAAACACATCTAGCATACTCTCCAACAGCTTTGATCAACTACTCCCTGGCCTTCATTTCATCATGAAAAAATCATACCAGTAGTTTGGAAGTAATTCAAGATTTGCAATATTCCATGGCTCATGTTCTGATTTATGCCAAGATTACAATATAGTACGACAATTTTGTGAAACTCATTAATAGTAGAGCAGCTGAGACTGATATTTTTGGAAGGGGTGCAACCAGCGTTACCTTTTTCATCATATACTCAACAATATTAATTAAGGACCAATAGCTATTTGAGACATATACATTTAAATGTATGGTAAGTGTAGCAACAGAGTTTCCAATCATCTTCAGGTCCAAGTATTCTTCAAGAACTTGCAGATGTATTAGAAGAATAATGACACCATTTTCCTAAAGCCAGTTCTGAGATTTGGTAGAAAGGTTTGCCACAAAATATCTACTGTCCCTTCATTAATTTTGTTGAGTATATATCAAAATGTTCATCTGCTTCTGAATAATAGAATGGCACATGTTCTTAAAATTCAGGCCAGGATCCTGTTTCACAAAGATATCAAAACTAGTTAGAATGTCTTTTATATTTAGAGACATTGTAAAATGTATTTCAAAATTACATACTAATTCCTGGGCCTTGAAAGATATATATATTTATTATGATAAAAAGACCATTTCCGCTTGTAGAATGGTTTTATCGGTGGACAATCCACATGCAGTGTCTAATGTGTGCTGTAGCATGCTTTCTATTCTGCATCATAGGGGTGTCTAGACGGTAAGTCTGTCTCATTACCATAAAACAAAAAAGGTCTGTGTGAAATTGTGTCTCAACAGAATCTTAGCACCTGTCTACATGATAGGGTTACGTTATGAGACAGTTATGTAACAGTAGGTCTCGTGAGACAGACTCGCTGTCTAGTTATAATGTCTGAAATGGGGCCCAGGAAGAATAAACTATGTATTGTCAGAATTGTCCAGGAATAACCTAGTGAATATGAATTGATGAATGTTGATGTCATTTTTCCTATTATTGTTTATTATAACAATTTATTAAAATAATAAAACTATATTTACAATTGTGTTTTGAAATCATCTACACACACAAAGGAGAGAAGAGAGAAAGAGAGATTGAATAAATGAAATAGTGTTTTACATCCAGCAGGAATATTTCACCCATACACGACAAAAGAAGATGGAATTGAAAATAACATAAAATAAACATCTGTTGGGTTATATTTAATACAAATGTGCCATGAAATGTCACATACAATCTTATTTCATATTTTCAATTATGCAACCCCTCTTTCAAATTCCTATCGATCTATCTGCACCTATGCTTTTTCGACTAGTATATATAGGAAATGAAGTGAACCATTCCTACTCATATTTACGCCAATAAGCCAGCTCGGAGTTTCGAATACCCGCAGAATATGCATGCGTGTGTCCAAGATGCACATGCTCTAGTATAGTATATAATGCTATTAAAATGCCAGACTATTTTACAGTGCTTTTAACATGCATATAACGCAAAATGGATAATAAACACGCTTTATATAGCGCCCCAGCCAGTTGTTCATGTGCTTTCACCTTTCTATGCCAACAGTCGCTGACTGCATAGTTACTTTGGCAATCTACCCGGTAACCCGCTACAAGTTGCATGAAACACTTTTATCGCCTTAATACTTGAGAATATCGATAGCTAAAACTATTGTAGCGATAATAGTGGTTCGTGCAACCAGACGTACATTTGTAGCAGGTCCCTACAATGTTACTCATAATTGGGGCTGTAAGTGTGTCACATTTATTTTTATAATTCCCCAGAATCTACCCAGTTCCGGTGATAGCCAAACCCGAGTACTAGACCATTGGTTGACTAAACTCCAGATAAAATCTTAAAATGACGTTAATACGGATTGTGTGCTTAAATTTGTATTGAATTCAGAGATGAATCATGTTGTTCAGCATGGTCCACACGTGATAGATCGGGATACAACGTATGGTATGTAAATAAAGCAACACACATATCACCGTGTAGGATCACCAGAATCTTGAAACCGGATGTCTAAAAATAGAATTTGACCCACTTATCCACGCTATCAGTCGTTCTGTTGTTCTGTTCTGATCAACAGGGACATGGTCAAGGAGTTAATCCCTGGTCTACATCCGGTCAGGTTACGCCGTTGTCAATTTCAGTAAAGCAACATACGAGTCTTCAAGGGTTGGTTGGTTTGATTTGGGGTTTAAAGCCACTTTCAAGAGTTGTTCACTCACATCATGGCTTTCATCCATATGTACTGCTTGTACTAGTCTGGATTTTCACCAGTTTTTATAGTGCTAGCTCACTGGAATATCATGCCGCATACCCCACATGAACATACCCCACTAAGATACAGTACATTGTATACAGATTCCGAGCCGACCAGTCCTTACTTTACACCTTTAATGCCGAGCGCCAAGCAAGGGAACAACAAGTACCATCTTTTAAATTTTCAAGGGTCTTGTCTGTTCAAGTGTCGTACATGCAACACTTCAGTCAATGTAACTTACGATACACGTTACCTTTCGGGCGGCAACGTTGACATGACAGTAACGTGTTAATTTCAGTGTTTATTTCAATGACCCGTCACCATGCTCTACGTGATGGTCGATGTTGCCCTTGCTTTGTCATATTTCATGATATTATTACAAGTTAGTTGCAGAAAAGCTGCTGTCATGCTCTAACAACAACAGTAACCAATCCTATACGGATTTTTTCCCTTTCTTTTTTAAAGGCATAATAGCACGGGTTTGTTTACATATTTCATGGTCAAACGTATTTTTACATGAAAGTATGTACATTTGATGTGTCTACACATTGGGTAACCAGCTACATTTTCTGCATATGCCACTGGTTTTTAATATTTTCAATATTTATTCTTTTTTAATATTTATAGCTAATAGCTTTATTGGTACCAGTAGTCAAGAAAGGTTATTTTGACCGTTTTCAATGATTATAGTTATCCCCCTTTGTCGGAGCCACAAAAGCGATTATATGTATGCTAAGTGCATGTACTTTGCATTTTAACTCCAAAACGACAACTTAATCTGTGGTCAAGATTCTTTCACAGTTTGTCTGTTTAGGGCAGGAAGAAACCTTCAACATCCGTAGCACCGAATGTTGCAGTAGACATGCACTGGCTGGTAATGACAGTCCAAGGATAATAACTAAACTGCCCGTTGCCTCTCCTATCTCCTATTATACTTCTGACGGCATTCCATGAGAACGATCAAGATATTCGAGTACTTCTTATAACAATAGTGTTGCCAGTAGCTATTCTACTATTAGCCTGCCCCACTTGGATTAGAAGCAATGAAAATCGGCAAACCATACTACCGTCAAAAATTAAGAAAACGCATAATTATAATGCATTTTTTCGTTCAAAGAGAGGCGACATAACTACCACCTTTACGCAGCCCAAAGAACGAGAAAGAGACGCGTGCAAGATTAGTAGGCCATATTACCCATGCATTGTCTCGCAAGTATTTATAAATTCCATTACAATTACTTAACCCAGTTTTGACATCACTATGTATTAGCATTTGAAAGCAGTAACATCGTTCCTTAAATTCTGACGGTAGCATACAAAGCTAGATGTTTTGAAAAGATTAAAGATCATAGATCAAACGTTTCTAGATGCGTTTGCAATAAGCCAAATTTGTGTGCATTTATAATACCGTCAAAAATAAGAGAACACACATTTTTATTTTGTTCAAAGAGGCAACTTATAAGTTTCTAGCGAAGCCACGTGACCCGGATGTGCGTCTATGACGTGACGTTCGTTGTTATAACGTCATACCATTGTTATCTGTTGTCGTTCATTTTAGCAGCACTCTGGACGTCATGTGTAGGTAAGATGTAGCTCTCTACCAAATGTAAAATTGCTGAATTATTTCAGTTAGTTCAAATGTTCAAATGTCTACAAAACAAATGTAATGTATTTCATACAGGAAGGTAGATCCTAACATTTTCTATTTATTCAGTGAAAGTATTGTGACGTTCAAAATAAAAACAAACTCAAATCTATAATCAAAATATGCAGTAAAAGTGTAGGTAAACAATTGCCCAACATGCAAAATGTATTTGACCAAAAAAATGCTAAATACTGCGCAAACGATTCTAAGTGATGACAGACATTTTTTAAACGATCAATTGAAATTCTTACCATCGGGCCGCTATCTTAGAGTAATTCCTTTCAGGACAAAAAAAAAAGGGCTATGAAGCCATTCATTCCAAATTTTATCCTACTGATAGATTTCGCTAAATTTAGTTACATTGTGTCATCTGCGTTTATCCCTGTTCATGTGCTACTATTATCTGTAATTTGTATATATGTATGGCTGTTAATTTATGTGTAAGGATGCATGTGTGCATTATGATGTAAACTAATTTCCCCTCGTTGTTGGAGAATACAGATTGTCTATCTATCTGTCTATTCATTATATATATATATAGGCTATTCGTCATTGCTTTCAGTGTTTAATAAAGACTGTTACCATGCAATGGTTGACCGAGCACCCCGTTAGTTCGTTACAAATACTATAATGTAATATACAAGTTTAACCATACGGTGTAATATTTAAACATATGCTACTGAAGTAAACATATTCGTGATGAAACTACAATATTATGGGTTAAGTAACTCAAGGAAGGGGGTCGTTGCTAGCGAAGCCACGTAACCTGGATGTGTTGTCTATGACGTGACGTTCATTGTTATAACGTCATACCATTGTTATCTAAACAGCACAATCGAACATTATGGCGCAGGTAAGACGTCTTCTATATCTCTCGAACAAATGTTACTTCCTTAACTATTTCAGTCAGTTCGAATGTACACGATCAAACTATTAAACAAATATAATGTATTTAGTATTTTCGTACGGGAAGGACATTCAATATTATGTAGCCAACTCGTCATTGTTTTCAATGTTTTATCAAGATTGTTACCATGCAATGATTGACAATGACACAGCGCCTCCTTTTAATAAGTAAATACCAATAATGCAAACTACAAGTTTCGCCATACAGTGTAATCTTTAATCAGATTTGTCACTGGTCAATATATTCGTAAAAAAAACGACAATATTTGGGAAATAGACTCAAGGAAGGGGTGGTTGCTAGCGAAACCACGTTACCGGATGTGTGTCTATGACGTTTCGTCATTGTCATCACGTCATACCATTGTTATCTAAGCAACACAATCACGTCGCCATTGCGTACGGTAAGATGTGATTTTAACAATATTTATTCTCATGATCATACAATAACAGGACTTTGAATAATTATAATATAATGTTATATCATGTATCTATATAATAGCGTTACGAAAATGACGACCGCAATGTACTGGAGTTTGCCGTGGGCACGAACCGAACCGCAATCGGTAGTTCCGTTCCTAGTCTAAATATCGTTCGCGCTAAACTGTGTGCATGAACTTACGAGTTTAAATAGAAACGAAAAACATTCCTTCCGATGCATTATCCGGTGCATATTAGACGCTGCATGCCGCAGAAAATAGTATGTTTCAACGCTTATTGGTCAAAATTAAATCAAGTAAACTATGAAACATTTTCAGATTTTACACTAATAAAATAATGTTACCTTCTAAATCGTCCCTTCTAATATTTAAGTTAGGACTACATACATAGCACTAAGATACATTAATTGCTTAATTTAATAACGTAACATGTCATGACGACCAACAAGGGAGGTAACTCCGTGATCCAAAATGTTTCTGTTCGGCGTTCAACGAGTTATCTACATGTCCACTCCGTCACGTACATTGTTGTGTTAATAGGAATATAATTTACATCCAAACACAGTGTAAATAAAGTACAGACGCAGTTCCACAGAACAATCGTAGTGCTACGATAGTCGCAACTCCATGCTAATGTACCTGGCCCCCATTTCACAACGACATCCTAAATTTAGGAGCTCCTAACTTTATGACCCAGTTTATCACATCCTAAGTTAGATGCCGATTTAAGAAGGGATACGACTTGTTACACTTGTTACGAGGTGACAACGCTTATGACTGGTTTAGGAGCTCCTAAATAGTTAGGAGGCAGTTGTGAAACGGGTGCATGGAGTTTCTCGCAGCGCTACGATTGTTCTGTGGAACGGGCCTAAGAACATCTTTGATAAGATTACGGTATTTAAATGAAACTTTGGCCATCTGAATTTTCGGAGATGTTTTTTTTTAGAAAAAGCTTTGTATGTCAACTCAATCACAGTCCACTCTGTCACTTTATTTTTTTGTGACGGAGTTGCCATTTAAATAATGATCCTAATAGTTTCAAGTAGATAATTTTATATCTTTCACTTAATTTAAAGTTGATCACAGTGAATGACAAAACATCATGGAAGTAAGTTTGTGTATTGTAGTGAGTGTCCAATGTGATCCAATCATTTTTTTAAATTATATAGGTTCCCAATACATTACACTTCTAATATTAGTTGATGACATTGTCAACTCAGTCACATAAATGTCCACTCCATCACGACTATGTCAACTGCATAACATACAATATTGACAACATTAAATAATTATTACAACTGAAAAGCTATGAACATATATGTCAGTTAATGATAATATCAATAATAATATCAGTATTCATTTTATAGATTATATTCAATGCATGGAAAACAAAATTCTCTCATTCATAGTCAAATATCGCGATATCATAAACATGAATGATACCTATCAGTTAATCAACATGAGATCTCCACATAACTGATCTTTAACTGAGTGAGTGAATTATTGTTATATGTCACAGCAATCCTTTCAATGTCAGAATCGGTCGCAGACATGTAAACAATATTGGAAACCCACCCATGTACAATAACAGAGACAACACTGAAAACGTCGGAAAAATGCCTGGCGGCAGACGTCAGAAGTAAGCACTATAATGTCAATTTTCTGATGTTGGAAACAACGTTAGAAAATGTCAAAACATGAAGTTGTTTCAATGTCCGCAATCCTTTCTGACATTTCAATGTCAGAATCGGTCGCAGACATGTAAACAATATTGGAAAACCAGCCGATGTACGTCAGATAAACAACTCTAAAGAACATTGGAAAAATGTCTGGGGAGCATCATCAATCCGAAGACCCCAATATGAAATTAGAGGGAAATAATTCATGGGTAAGTTTATAAATTTTGTCTTTATAGTGTTATTTTTA
>JAUTBT010048712.1:0-34752 GCA_032361225.1 Lepetodrilus schrolli | reverse complement strand
ATGATATAAACCAATTTCTTTTAAAAACGATATGATTAGATGCCCAGGAACCTGGGTGAAGAGATGTTTGAGGTCTGGCGAGGAGTACAAATCGGCACGCCGAGTTGCAAAGTCCACACAGTCAAGCTAGATTACTGAATTAGCAGATATAAAGCAATTAATATGATTGATACTACAATAGTATTATATTACCATAAAGTTCTACAAGTAACATGAGCAATATGAATAAAAAGTCTTATTGCTTTTGGTAAGAACATTTCAAAATTGTTTTTGTGCAATTTGACAAATTGATTATTCTATGTGTGATCCTCAGATAAAAAAAATAATATATATATATATATTTATACATCCTGATGTGAAAAGTTCTCACTGGCTTACTGTATCTCACCTTTGATATCTCTGACCAGAACAATCGTCCTAGCCCATTTCTCACACACAGTCGCATACAGAACATCTGGTGTCATCTCCGACAGTGCCAAGTCATACATGGCTACTATCGCATGGAGAAGCTCTTGATTCGAAATCTGTGAGCATAATAAATGTAATAAAACAATGAATAAAAGGGAAAATTACATCAAAGAGTTCTACTTTGCTACTTATGTGCATATTTTAGATGGTTGTAGAAAGAGTTGTCCTCAGATAGTAATCAAACTCACAATTCGATATTGTTAATTTTATATTTTATATATATTTTCTTAATTTTGGTTTAGGTCTGATTTCAAGATTCTTTCACTCATATCATGGCTTGTCACTTGAGGATAGGAGGAAACCCGCAATTAACATCCATAGCACAGTAAACCTGGACTGACAAACCAAGGATGATAACTGCATTGCTCACGATACATAATACCATCTCTCTGGTTAATCTATTGACAAGTGGAGGTTGATCCATGACAGAGAATAATATTGACAGCAGTGATTTCCTTTCTCAATCTTTGATGTGAGCTGTTGTCGTTGATCAAGTGAACGACATGTGCATGATGTGGTTTTTCTTCTGTGATAGGGCAGTACACAGAGCCTAAACGGTTCCATAAAACAGACACGAAACAGGCCTATGCTGGGACTCGCATTGGTCTTCTCCGACGTCTGTGCAAATACTGAAATAGTCTATATTTAGAACACAGAACTGTTGGGGAAAGACCTCCTTTGCATCAATAGTACAGTGTCTTACAGTTTGGATGGATATTTGTTATTTTTTTTGTTGTTATTAACAAAATATAAATAAAATACTTGCAAGTATGATATTGCCTCTTTAAGATGATAATCGTCAACAGATCGCCGCGCAACTCGCATCCAACCTTAATACCACGAAAACCGGTCACTCGATGGTATATTGCAATGTGTAGATTAAACATTAACTGAAATATACATGTGTAAATTACCCCTTTGATCACGCATTCTGTTGTGCTAAGTTGCACTAATCTCCGAAGATCCACTATCACTGGGTAAGCACTAATCGAGTTGCCTTCCTTGTCGGTGAATGTGTGTTTATCATCCAGCTGGGAGCCCGGCCTTCCTAGATAATCTGAATTCGAACAAAGGGTGTCGGGTAGATCGTCTGGTAGAACATCAACTATAGCCTGCATATCCACCACAGCTTTGCATAAACTTGAAACATCTATTTCAATTTTTGCCATGATGATGTTGTCAACAAAACCGGACCGCAGTAAATCGTCAGGCATGTGAATCTATATTTAGATCTAAACTATTTTCCTCAGCACCATATTTTATATTTTATTATATTTTAAGGATATGTTATCACAAGCTATAAAACGTTACTAATTATGATTATAACATATTTCCTAAACCGTAGTACATATATTTTCATTAATTTATATATATTTATAACTCAAATATATTTGAGAACTCCCAATAATAACGGCAGTTTCTTAGATTAGTTTCTCTAAACTATGACGCGTTAGAGCGTACATTGCAATGTCAAGGACGTCGGGTAATGGCGGAAGACGACGATAAGGGATCAAACGCTATGATTTCTATCACCAATTCTAACCACACAAACCATAAAACCATGACCGGACCCACGAGAGATGAATGCAAGGATAACAGTCATTCCGGTGAACTCATACCCGACATCGGCGATCACTTCTTAGTTCGGCGGTCGGACAATTCCTGGCATGCTGCTGAAATTATACAAACACGCACAACCGAGACGGGCGGCAAAGAGTTCTATGTTCATTATGATGGTTTCAATAGAAGGCTGGATGAGTGGACAGAACTGGATAAATTTAATTTGTCGCACAAAATTGATGATCAACAGAGTAAAGTGAAGGATTTGACCATTAATCTCACAGACCTAAGCGATGGAACCGACCGGAAGATAACCAGAAACCAAAAGCGAAAGCACGACGAAATCAATCATGTTCAGAAGACATACGCAGAGATGGATCCAACGACTGCTGCCCTCGAAAAGGAGCATGAAGCTATCACTAAAGTGAAATATATTGACAAAGTTCAAATAGGAAGATATGAAATCGATGCCTGGTACTTCTCACCGTACCCTGAAGAATATGGCAAGCAGTCGAAACTTTGGATATGCGAATATTGCCTGAAATACATGCGTCTGGAAAAAACTTATCGTTATCATCAAACTCAGTGCACATGGCGCTACCCTCCTGGCAAAGAAATCTACAGAAAGGGAACAGTTTCTTTGTTTGAAGTAGATGGAAAAGATGCTAAAATTTATTGCCAAAATCTGTGCCTTCTTGCAAAAATGTTCCTCGACCACAAAACATTGTACTTTGATGTGGAACCCTTCTTATTCTACATCCTAACAGAAGTCGACAGACAAGGGTGCCATCTTGTTGGATACTTTTCCAAAGAGAAGGAATCGCCAGATGGCAACAATGTTGCTTGTATTCTCACACTGCCTCCGTTCCAGAGAAAGGGTTACGGAAAGTTTCTCATTGCATTCAGTTATGAACTTTCAAAACTGGAAGGCGCAGTCGGCTCGCCAGAGAAGCCTCTCTCTGACCTGGGAAAGTTGAGCTATCGAAGTTACTGGTCGTGGGTCCTCCTGGAGATTCTCAGAGATTTCCGAGGAACCCTATCCATACGTGACTTGAGCAGGATGACGAGCATCTCCCAGAACGACATCATCAGCACATTGCAGTCGCTAAACATGGTGAAGTACTGGAAAGGACAGCATGTTATTTGTGTCACGCCGAAGCTTGTGGAGGAACACCTGAAGAGTGCCCAGTACAAGAAGCCTCCCCTGACCGTAGACACGCCTTGTATGCGGTGGGAGCCTCCTCACAAAATTCCAAAGATTGCCAAAAAGTGAACTCAATGCTGGGATTTGGACTATAATAATCTTATGATGATACATGTACATTCAATGAATGATCAAGATGTATGATAGATATCAAGTGATGGATGCGAGAACTGCACATGGATTAGAGTTGTATTCATGACTGTATTAACCCTCTCCCTGCTGGATTAGGCACAGTTACTGCTCTTTGGGGCATCCTTGCCTTCAGCAAGGAGAGAGTTAAACATGACAAATGAGAATGTATGTAATAGTATAAGTAGGTGGTCTACAGAATATGTTAAGATTGACCCCTAGTGAATCAAACGAGGAAAGCTAATCATGAATCATTTTGCAATATCCATTTCCAAGAATACTTTGAAGGTGTCTTAGTGTAGTCTACGTGGAATGGGATCTCTGTTGTTGCTGTTCATTTGTACTTTTTTATCTGTTTTTTTTTATTTTCCTGTCACGATTGTTTCATTAATTTCTTAAAAATCACCTTCAATTTGCATGCAATGCTATGACCACATTGGTAATCTCATCAAGTCATTGACAAGGGATATGAATCCACAAGGACATCTTTATCATGTTTATGCCAGTTTTTCTTCAAGTTCGACTGGAAGTTAGTGTAACATGCTTAATTTAATATAAGATATCAACTGTTTGAATATTGGTTATTTTTCACATAACATGGCATGGCTGAAGGTGTCATTTTATCAAATATTGAAATTATGATCTGCAGCCCCTGAGCTAGTCAAGTCCACAATGTAGGACAATACCCACTGATAAATCAATACTGTCGTATCATTGATAGTCGCGTATGGGTGAAATATTCCCGCTGTGATGTAAAGCACTAATTCATTCATTCATTCCATTGATAGAATACCTACCATGCCAATGAAATCAATGCATCAGTTTCCTGTGTTCATGGCTTGTTATTTTTTTAATACAAATATAAAGTCTTTTGAATAAATTCATGTCGCCATAATCACAAAATAATCATCAGATCATTAACCCTCTCCCTGCTGGATTAGGCAAAAGCACTGTTCACTAAGGCATCTCTGGTTGCCTTCAGTAGGGAGAGGGTAAACAATTTAAAAAGTAGTTGATCAAAAGTTCTTGAATTTTGTTTTATATCATGAACATCATAATCATTCATATACCAAGCACAAGGGCGGGTGATAGCGCAGTGGTAGAACAGTTGGATTTCGGCACCAAAGGTTCCAGGTTCAAATCCCGCCCCGGGGGCCTGGCATCAATGTTTGCGAAAGTTAACTTTCTGACGCGATATTGATAGGATGAGATGTCTGTAGACAGAGTGGCAATGCAGTCATCATCCTTGGTCTTGTCAGTACCAGCCGGTACTCACAGGTTTACTGCAACATTCAGCACTACGGATGTTGCGGGTTTCCTCCTGCCCTAAACTGACATGTCGTGATATAAGTGAAAGAATCATGAAAGCGACTTTAAACCCCAATTTAAAAAATAAAATAAAATAAAAACAAACCAAGCACAACAAATAAAGGATTGTAATGCTTTTTTTTTGTGGAAAAATTGATAATTCAGTAAACAGTAAACAGAGTCAACATTGGGTAGCACAACACCCACTACATCTGGCAGACATAATCAAAATTAAACAACTGATTGTTGTCCTTGGGATGCGTTGCCATTACTCTTGTAAAGCAATGCACAGGTCATTGATATTGGCTGGTGCAGTGAGTACGGTAATGCATTCCTGGTCCATTAAATTAACTGCATGCAGGCAGTGTGGAGACTAGCATTATCATCTTGAAAGACAAAATTTAGTCGTATTCTTTGAGCCTTGAGATCGTCGGCGGGCCTTAAGAATTCATCAACATATCATTGACATGTCAAGTTGCCATGGATCATAACCAAACCTGATTTCAGATTCTGTGTAATGCCGCCCCATACCATGACCCTGCAACCCCCATACAAGTCATGTTCCTGAATAGGGTTCCTTTATTTTGTGTACTTAGTATATATTCATATTGAATTTGTAGTTTGTGTATAAAGCAATGCACAGGATGTGTGCCATTGTCAATCATTATCAAATGCTTGTCATCAGTTATTTACTGTTCTCAAACAAGCGTAGTCATGACAGAATAAATAAATGATGGTGGTCGTCAAGATGCAATACGAGCTGTGGTGTTTTTGTCTTTTAGAGTTGATTAGGACTGTACAAATATTAGGTAAAATGAATACAGGTATACTTTAGAACAGATTTGATCATGATGCACGCATAAATACCACTAAAGAAGCCTTGAGAACGTACAACATTGAATTGCATAAAGGCTTTTAATTGTATTTCAGTCTACCCAGCTGTCGATGGGTATCTGGTAGGATGAGATAGGAGTTGTAAATGTTGACCTTCCAGCAGCTAAAATGACCATTGGCCTTGGCAGTAATGTACATTATTAGCAAGCTTTTGGTCATGGATTTGGCACAATATTAATATGCATATTAAGTTCCAAGAGAAATAGCATGGAATACCAACAGTACAGTAAGGAAGTTTTTAAAAAAATCAAATAAAACAGTTTCAATGTTGTATACCCTTTTATTTCCCTATACATAAATATCCCCACATGATAAGAATATATTAAACAATTAGCTGATGTATAATACATTAACTGCTCACATTGAAAGTAGGGATAGTATAGGGTTAGGTTCTGTGCCAGTATGTAACCAATACTTTGTACCCGCTCACTCTATTGCCGCCATTGCGAGAAATATAATCTTTGTCATTATCATGATAATTGACCAATTGAGTTACATATTTACAAATATGTATATAATGTTTCTTAAGAAACTGAATGAAAGGAAAAGATAAATTAATTCTGCAATAATGTGATTAATATTTTCTGTAAATATACCAAGGCTCTTCGCCCATTTCTATTTCAACATGTCTAACATGCCAAACTTTGACAGCCAAATTAGAATTTCCTGAGCAGGAATTTTATTTTTACTTGCTAGTTTAGTTATAAACTATAATGTTTTCTTACAGTATAGATCTACATAAGAGACAAAAATAAATATACATACATGTGTATTTAAAAATACTATTCTAGTGTTAAAAAGTAATGTCTAATAATACATTCAGAGTAATTATCAATAGCATGTGTTAACCAGAAAAAGAAGGGGGGGGGGGGGGGGATTTGTGACCATCACCAACTGATAAGTAAGATTATCGTGGATCAATTTTACAATAAATTCTCTAAATAAATGTGCCCATATTGCACTCTATGTTAGTGTTTCTTGTTATATATATATATATACCCATATTGCACTCTATGTTAGTGTGTGTATATATATATTACATCAACATCTACTCAATGTAAAAATACAACAAATACAGGATAAATATGGAAATGACAAAATACATGTTCTCGCTCAGTTTTTCATGCTCCCTCACAACAGTAGTATTCTACATTAGGACAATGTGCAAACCACTACTAATCAGCATATCAGACTTGAACAATAAAGTAGTAATTGATTGTAAGCAAACAAGGAATGCTATGTCTTCCATCCATACATACACACAATTTACAGACCTATACATGTACAGACAATACAAAAAAAAGTAAGCATTAAAATAAATATTTCAGTTGGAACACTTGGTAATAATTCTTGATTTCACTATATTAATGCTAGAAATTAAGCTATTGTACTGAAGCCATACATAAGCTGTAGGTTAGCATGGGAACACTGAGAACATGTATTAATATAAATATTTGATTTAATATCTGGTTGAAAGTTGCTTTGGGGTAGTGGTAGGGGTTGAATAGAATGATATAATGTAATACAATCTTACTGAATTTTGTACATGAATATTATACAATTTTTATGTTATGCCAAAAAAAGTCATGTCCAATAACAGGTGATAAAAGTCAGTGAAAATTCTGCTAATGCAAAAATGTGTAGTGCTTGCAAAATGTGAAACCACGACAAGCCCAGTGGAACAACGATAACACAGATAGTGATTTAAGTTTGGATTCATAAATTTGTGAACTAACCACTCACAATATCAGATGACCCCAGGATCAAACTATGATAAGCAAAGCCCTGTATGTAAATAATAGTAACCCACAGGAACCACAAAACCCTCTGAATGAACCCCACATGATATATCTAACAATTCACTGGATGGTGCCAATTCCTTTTCTTGAGTGAAAATGTATCCCTGCGCAAAGCTGACCAATGTCTCTGGGGGGGGGTCTAGATTCTTTCTACGCGGATCTTGATGGGTAGGGGGCTGGCTTCCATTGTGTCCTGGGGCCTCAGGACTCTGATTCCATGTCCCTGCTTCACCATCTCTCTCAGGTAGTCCAGGTCCCCGTTGATGCTCAGCTTCTGTAGGATGAAACCAGGAGAAGTTGGTGAACTACATTGTGTAACTGTAAACGAATTTGTACTGCAGGCCCCCGTTTCACAACCTATGTTCATCTGGCCCCCGTTTCACAACGATATCCTCAATTTAGGAGCTCCTAACTTTATGACCGAGTTTATCACCTCGTAAGTTAGATGCCGATTTAAGAAGGGATACGACTTGCGACGTCATCGTGAAACACTTGTTACGAGGTGACAACACTTAGGACTGGTTTAGGAGCTCCTAAATAGTTAGGAGGCCGTTGTGAAACGGGGGGCCTGATGAACACGTCTCACTGGGATGCGGACGGATCCATGTAAGTATCTTCGACATAGTTTACTGTGCACACGTTTTCAGTAGGCCTACTAATTAATAATTATCCATACTTTTGAATGCTAGATGTTAAAACAACGTGATTAATATTATCAATCAAGAACACATAATTAAAGTGGATGCTAAAAAATAAACCAGGACACCCGACGTGAAAGTGTCTAAAATGGAAATCACAGGATCCTGGAACAGAGACTATTTGTACTGTGTTACATCATTATTTTCTAATATAAACCGTAATTAAAGGAATACAATCACGGATTTGTTTACATAGTTCATGGTCAAACGCATTTTTACATGAAGGTAGGGACATTGGATGTATCTACACAAGCATATTGGGTAATCAGCTACATTTTCCGAATATCCCACTGGTTTTCAATATGTTCATATTTTATTATTTAAAAAAATGGATAGTTACGTTGCATTATTGGAACCAGTAGTCGTGAAAGGTTATTTTGAACGTGTTCAATGATTAGAGTTATCTTCCTTAGTCTATTAGACTATAGAAAATTGAGATATTACAGTACATTACGAACTGATTATTCGGGTTTTACCGGAAATGTAAACTGCAATTAAATTTTACCAGTCCTACAGCGGTGAAAAGATATTTGGAGGTACAAAGGCGATTATATGCATGCTAAGTGCATGTACTTTGCATTTTCGGTCCAAGACGACAACTTAATCTGTGAGTGAATGTCTTTAATATATAATGGCATTTTCTTTCAAATACCTTAACAATGCATGTGTTCAATTTATCTAGAACTGATAACGGAGAGTGTTAATGGAGAGTATTGTGTGTGATCGAGACAGTTAATTGTACACCTCGCGTTCCTCGACGTCATATAATTGGCCAATATAACGTTACGCCCCTCGAGACAGGGACACTGTCAGACCACCAACCTATGCTGTCAGCATTGCTCCCAAACGTCATGGCGTCTATTGACACACTAAATGGTACAATACAAATACGATCCAGATTTTAACTCTAAGAAAATCAATAAACCCCATAACCTAATTCCAATGCATTTTCACCCAACGTTTCCTGTATAATTCCAAAGTTTTCAAAATCAGGAACTTTTATGCCACATCGTGCTCTAATATCGCGAGCACCTGTTCGGAAAGCAGCCGGGCCTAGCTCAACGTCGTTAAGCGCAAGCACTGATAATTTACGATCGATTCCTTTCCCGCCGCTGTGAAGCAAAGTCGGTCCGTCCCATAATGCATTTCTGTAAACATGACTGCTGACTGTAAGAGATAGTGCGACTATCCAAGTGGAACCTGTGGCGAGAGAGAGAGAGAGACAACTAAACTGGGATGTACCTATAGCTCGATCAGTCGTAGAGATAAAACAACCAGCTGAATGAAGGGCGCCCTCACATATGTTCCTGGAAAGAGGTAGGTAAATCGAACTGTGTATTGTGGCCCGTATTACCCATCACATCCTCAACAAGACGGGATATATTGCGCTTGCCTTGTCTATTAACATACCGCGATCTATGGAAGGCTGCATTCGATGCAGACCACGTTGGTCACGTTGCAAGTTGTTGCTTGTCCAGCACTCTGTTATTGACCACTGCGTGTGCTTGCAAGATATCTCTGGAAATATCGACTGACTCGGAGTATTGTAGTGGGTAAATTTATTTGTATTGATTCTTCATTTTTTTTATGGCACGGTCCGGCCAGCAAATGACCCGCGACGCTGTTCATGTATAATGTTGCGTCCATTTAAATGCTATATCGTTCTCCGTGTGATTATAGACTGTGGAAGTGGTACTTTCTGTCCTAAATGCGTCTCGCGTTTGTCCTAAATGCTTCTCATGTATACATACATGTGATATTATGTCGTCCGTACATACACATTACCAATGGACTGTATTACCGTCATAATGGTACAATCATTATGTCGTGAACTAATAGTATTTGACCAATGTTCCAATGCATACTAATAGCCAACGACTCTTAGAAAAAAAAGTAATGTTTCGTGCAAAGCTTTAAAACTACGGTTAAAATTTCAATTAAATTTCGAAATCATGATGCGACTTTTCTTTTAAAATATTTCACAAATGTGTTTTAAAACAATAGCAGTGATATCGTCGTGTTACTAGCAGATTCCAGGGATTAGATGTCACAACGTCCGCCAGAAATTCGGACAATCTGTCCATGTGTTATCATTGTAACGTGCACTTATTTTTCAGTATATAGTCTGAGCATGTGGTACCTATACATTTCTATGGGAACAACCCTGTCTAGATCTGATAATTAGGTTGGAGGTATACACACATATATACGAGAACGTGGCAGTACTAGAAGCTTGGATAGGTGACAGGGTCCATTCCAGCATTCCGATAGGACTGAGGTAAACATATTTACAGAACTCGGGGCTATTGGTCTACCTCCGATGAACAATTCCACGCGAGTATGCGAAATGGAATCTTGTGAATCTGCTAGTATTTATTTCCTTATATCTACTGGAATTAGTACACACATTTTGATGGATATTAGACGCTATGTTGAATATTAATAATAATAATAATAATTATTATTATTATTATTATTATTAATATATTTACTATTATTATTCTTATTATTGTTATTATTTACTAATATTATTACTATTATTATGGGTTTCAATACTGACTATATATAAATCATGTGTGAAATGGTTTAGGATTGATGTTTTCCTTCATTTAATGTATTTTAGTAATCCTACGATGTACATGTAATTAACATAGTAAAAGGAAACCTAACATGTGTAATTGTCTAACAATTCCAGTCAATTCTTTCCGATTTGCATTATAACGATTTTATGAACGTGTTGTGAATAAGAAATATTGCTTACGATATTCGTAGCAGTATGCTCCTATCGAATTATTAATCTTGGTTTGATATTTGGTGGTCCGAGATTGTGAATTCTTATTGGCCCAGGCTCTTAGTCGAAGTTGTGAGACGTAGAGACGTTATGTCAATAATTGGGAACACCCATGTGAAGGTCAAAATGACTAACATTCGGCTATTGGGAATTGTCTTAAGAATAAGGGTATTGCCGTGGGATATTTGGGCATTGTCTTGGATGCGACCATTTTCTGTACGTCGGCGTTAAACAGTCTCGCGTAATCATCGAAGCCATCTTCGTCGACTGTTTTATACAGCTACCACAGTAAGTTTTTCGTAATAATGTTTGACAGTTAGTCTACTTTAATTATTTGCGTAATTTCACGTAACTCTTGAAATATTTAATTCTAACGCAAGCTATACTGATGTCTGCAAACAGAAGTGTCATCGTCTGAAACACATGACTAGTGCCTACTTAACAACATTCACAGATGGCCTTGGGTTTCACAGAATTTTACTGTTTCTAATCAGACAGTGCCCGCCTAACTCCTTTTAGGATGGTACAGTGCTTACTTCACTAATCACAATATACTGCCAGGAATCCTGTCACAAGGTTATAATAATAAAATAGGGTTAAGCCTACGTCTTAGTGCTTATTTATAAAGTATGTTCATTTAGTTTTCATTACGAAGGTTTTTCTTCTTGTTCATTTGCTTTTGAAGTTGGAAATTGAGTCCCTAACATTTATATAATCTGTCATTAATTCCTCTCGATCACGGTATTAATACCAAGTTGGGGATTAGCTTATAGAACGACATACCAGAATCATGTTCAATTGATGAATAGCTAGTAAAGCTCACGCTCGAAGGTGCGTTGCGCATAGAATAATTGAATTGCATTATAGACGAAGCCTCGAAACGACCATCTTGGATGAAGCATGACATGACATTATTTTTTTTTGGGGGTGCCCCGAGAAATGTCGAGAGCTTGAACATGTCTCCATGGTAACGGAGGACACGCACGTGCGATTGGTCATATGGTACGCTATGTAGGTAAGGAATGTACCTGGTTGTCTAAGTCGCGCATGTGCAGAATGTGTAATCTGCGTGCTATGGGATTACATCGCTGAGTGCGTTCATATAGTGGCAATAATCCTGTGTTCTGTGGATCTAAGCACGACTATATTCTCTGTTACATGGTCGTATGCACGTAACCCTGTGTATGAGCACATTGCTACTTTGAACAAACTTTAAACTGTTAGGAGTAATACGTTGATATTATTTTTTTTACTGAGAATGTTACAATGGTAAATAAACATATTGCGATGGCAGATCATATATTTAGGTTCATAGGCAGATTCAGGAATTTTGAAGAGGTGGTTGTAGAAATGTGAGATCGTAAATCCGAGCGACAAAGTTGGGATGTCTTCATTTTATTTTTAAAGAATTATTCGGGATCGGAACCTTTTATGTACACCCCGGCCTAGGTCCGCCTATGAGACTACAGTTAAAATTGCTCAGTGAACACGCCCGTGTATATCTATGTCTCTGAAGACTTGCCGTGGATATGTACCAGACTACGCTTAGAGGATATTTACAGCGTTAATATTTGACCTCTAGACCAAATAACATACAGCTTCCCAATAAATCAATACTCGATCAGGGCTTTAATTTACTCTCTCTAGCTTATTTACGTCGTCCGCATGGCTCCCGAAACAGGGAAAATACTTAAACGTAATTACTTTCATTATGGCCTCTGAGATGAATTATATTTAATTCTGCCTTAACGGAGTCGATCGTATATCTTATACCGCGATTCCATTAACGGTTTATGTGCGGATATACTGCTATGTATATGTACTTGTTGTGGCCTGTATGTGTACTGAATATCTGAATAACTTCTGTTTGCGGACCTCTGTGTGTCTACTGAACACCGTCAGCTTCTGTTTGCAGACATCAGTATAACTTGCGTTAGAATTAAATCTTTCAAGAGTTACTGTTGGCTTCATCTTTCAAGAGTTACTATTGGCTTCGTTATGTATTCCCCTACTTTTCCTGTCTGACCGTGTTTCAACGGTCATTGATCATACGGCCCCCTTCGGAGGAGCAACTCGTTGGCCGCTTCCTCTTCGCGCGTCTCAATGGCCATTCATTGGGTCCGACGGCATTTATGATGCGTTTCTCCTTTCCCCAAGACTTCTTCGGTGGTCTTATATTATGTGTCGATCCGAAACGACATAAGGACTGTGGGCTATAATAGTCTATAATCTCCAATGAGAGTGTCCGTCCCCCGGCACACATAATGGCAGTAATTAACATGATGAATTATATAGCATTGTTTTCCATAATGTTCTGGAATTTGACATCAAGGAGTATGTACTGTATGCTTAGAGGAAATATCCGTATAATAATGCGGTGGTTCTATTTACACCCATCACCAGCATACCACACATCCACTCTAGTTCCCATTGTATATTTTTTAATGCATGGAATATTAAATTTCTTGTAACGTAATTTTGAAAACCAAGAATGCTGATTAACATAATCGCTATACATCCCATGTCTGCACCAATTCCTCTATTATATCATGTCTAGTCGCGTAATATGTATTATTATGTCATTTTACAGTCTGGAATTCAAAACCAGGGTGCTGAATAATACAATCGCTCTACCTCGGTTTGCCCACCAATTTCTCGTGTAATCATTAACTTGGTATTGCAACATTATTTTACATGACTGTTTGGAATCGAAAACCAAGGATGCTGAATAATAACAATTTCGATCTATTAAAAGTGTTACCCTGTCCCCCCCCCCCTTTCCCCCCTGTCCGTTCCAATTTAATTTCCTGTAACAATTTCCGCTGTATATCTCGCAAAATACCGCTCATTCTTCGCGGACAATACCAGCGATTGACTCGCATTTCTCAAACTGCTGCGGGTATTGGTAATTCAGAACGTACTCCCGTGGGTACCACGTTACCTCTGACGTTCATTCTCCGACGTGTACTTCTTCCCTTACCAATATCCGCGCCTGTTCTGCCTCATCGATCTGGTCCTTCATGAGGTGGGTCCTGTGTGGGCGAACTCTGGTACCGTATCCCCCCGTTCTCAGTCTAAAACCCCGAACGTTAAGTCGATTCCATTCCTACTCTGCTAGGAAGGAAAGAAACAAAATCGGTCAGTACGAGCATTGGTCGATCTGAGATAAGCAAAGAGAAAAGTTATCTTTGGAGATGTGGATTAGGCCTAGCTTGGCGAAGGTTGGTTTAATTTAGGTGGTGAATATGGGTGCATGTTGACGTATGTGGGTTTGTGTAGCGAATTTGGGTTAATGTGATGCATGTGGGTCTAGATGGCGATTGTAGGTATATCCGAGAATGACAGATATGTTGAAGAATGTAGATCATCTGGTGTGCATGTTACTCTCTTCCACTGGTCGATTTGGGACATCGTAGCAGGGTACAATTGATCATCGATAACATTCCACAGAGGCGTGGAATAATTGGTATTATTCAATATACGTGGTGAATATCTACAGTGTTGATTACGTCTTTTTGTGGTTCTCGTGGTTAGGTGAAAACTATACACGTTTGCGACTGCTGTTTCGCCGTCTCGATAAAGCTGTTTGTTGGCAGGTTTCAATGGTTTATTACATTAAAATTATTATATTGAATAATTAGAATAACCCACTCGATACGAGTGGTTACGTAAAATATGTCCCTCGTGAAATTAATGTTCAAAGTTCCTCGCTGAAGCTCGGAACTGTGAACATTAATTTCATTCGGGACATATTTCCGTAATGACTCATATCTCATGGGTTATTCGCTAAACCGCTGCTCTGTCTCTCCCTATCTATTTGTTGTCCCCCCTCTCTCTCTCTCTCTCTCTCTCTCTCTCTCTCTCTCTCTCTCTCTCTCTCTCGCTCTCCCTCTCCCATCTGCCCAACACCATAACGTTAATTATTTTTAAACTTTCCCTATTGGAATCCACAACCAGGCCATGTTTCAGTTGCACGACGCTCTTGTAGCGCTACAATAGTTGTAAGTCCAATTTTTAGAGTCTTCTACAATTGGAATTGGGTTGCACGATGCTCTTGTAGGCTATCTGAATAACACAGTGCTGTTGTGGCAATTTTAAGTCCCTACAACTATTGTAGCCTACAAGAGCGTCGTGCAACTGGACCCAGATAAAAGAAATACTGCAATTCAAATCAAGACGACCAATTATAATCTGAACGGGATCGAAATAATTGGAGATATGACTGGCACGTGCCCGGATATTCAGTATTTAGGAATCGTTGAGTGACAAGGAATCAAATCGTTGAAAAGCAATCCTTGAACAGTTTGTTTCCTAAGAGGGCCACTCACTGAATTCAGCATACATCGGCAAATTCTGGCTATGCATTATTTGAAAATTAATCAATAACAATTATGGCTATACATTTATTTAGATAATATTTCTCTTTAAAGAAGACACAGGCGAGTGGATTTTATTTGTTTTCAATGTTCGTCGCTAGGATATGGGACTCGAGTAAATATTTTATAGTGTTGCTATGCAGCATCGTGAACAGAGTTATTAATGAGCTAGCAAACAAAAAAAACCATGTACATAGGGATGCCAATTTGTCGGTACGAAACCTTACATGTATTTGAAAGGGGGGAGTCTACGTGTCTATGTGTGCATGTGTGTGTGTGCGCGCGCGCGCGTGTGTATGTGTATGTATATGTGTGCGTGTGTGTGCGTGTGTGTGCATGCATGGAGATGGTTGGTGTATGAGTGTAGACTGGGAGGCCGTGACACACGATAAACTCAGGCCATCTTATAAATTGACAACCCTCCTATCAACGTTCCTGTCATCAGTATTAGTTGATCGATATCGTGTATGGTTCCCCGCATAGGAAGCGATGCGCATTTACTTTTGCGTTGAATGTCGAAGCTTCTTGGATAGATATGATACGATCTGGTATAGCGATTTCCAAAGGGCAGGAATAGGCTTTTTTTGTTGGAAATTTCGATTGGCCTAGAAATAAGATCTTTGCACTGGTGGTATTTATATACGCTGTTGATCACTTGATCTGATAGTCATGAATTTATAGGGTCTTGGAGGTGGTCTTATACTTGGTCATACTACATTTAGACGATGACGTTATTTACAGCTTGAACACGAGAAATTAATGGAACTATAACATGGGCACATGCTAAGAACTTTTTACTTATCATCGTGCTCGCGTAAATTATACTAACAATATTAAAAATAGAAAATACACTCGTCTTTATGTGATGTTCTTCAATGATTCCCATGAAGTAAGTGGACACGATGGCTTCATCATATTTGAATTTTACTGAATGTTATATATTATTATAAAAGGGTCATTGAGAAACATCATGGCACATGGTCCCGTGTATTGCATGGCCTGACCGCTCAGGTTAAAGTGAAGCACGTTCTAGCTCGGCTGGTTCGTGGATGGGTGACCGAGAACCTTATCGTATCTAGGATTCGTTCCTGCCCCACATTGAATCACAGGCTGAAAAGCTTGTGGTGTCACCTTAGGCAAGTGGCTTAGTTCGATAATCCCTCTGTTCACCCAGCAGAGAACGGGTACCCGGAAGGATGAGATGGACATGTGAATGATGACCTTGTAGTGCCTTGAACGCCAGCTTGGGTTGTATGTTCCCCAGAGAGATGAGAAGGAAATTGAGTGTATACAGATCCATTGACCGGGGTAATAATGTAGCGCTACGAGCTTTCTTTCGAGCGGGGATTTGGCGCAATATAAATGTTCACATTATTATTATTATTAATTTCCGGTAAATTCAGGCTTGTTCAATCAATTATACCTAAGTTCAAATAAAAAATAAGTCTTCATTTAAGGAATGAATGTCGAATCATTAGCATTAATTGTGCATTGAACCTCAACATTCATGACTTACTATGGCAGTCGCTACAAACAACAGCCAAGTTTGGATAACGAGAAATTGACGTTTTATATAAGAACTATATCAATTATGGAGTAATTCGGTAGTAAAGTGGCGTGACGTGACGTGACGTGACGTTTGAAAAAATAAATAAAAAATATACTACTGAATTTATTAAACGAGTTGGCAAAACTGATATTATGCGAGGCTCTGCCGAGAATAATATAATTTGTGCCATCGAGTTTAATAAATTCACTAATATATGAACACAAATGTGAGATTCGATTTATCACATAACTATAGAAATTATTGTAACATCGATTTTCAGTCACAAACATTATATATAGGCAAATGTCTTGGGAACTGGGTTAAAGCAAACAAGTAAATGTGTAAGTATTTAATTTTATATTCGACAAATTAATTTCCAAGAAGAAGCTCTAAAAGAGGTCCAAAAAGACTTTGATATCGCGTATAAATACAATTATATAAACCTATTGTGTTATTGCAATAGAGAAAATATTTATATTTATAGCATGGGTTTATTGCACTCCAAAACTCCTATGTAATGTGATAAATACTATCACACGTAATTTTACAGGTGTTCATGAATAACAGCATTGGATTGATTTCCTATTTAGTTTGAGGTACTTTTCAACTTCAGTTTCAACTTTAATGTACAACATTATCAGCCAGATTTTTACATGTAAATAAAACGGTTGTATTGAACTACTGTTCATGTATCTGTCTACTTGGTTAAATGCACCAGCGGACATTCCAACATATTTAAACCCATATCATTCCTAACGCTTCAGACTCCTTTTGTATTGGTTGGTATATAATCGCCTCTCCTTAAATAAAGCCGTACGGTAATGTCCTTGTTAATTAATTAAGGACTTGCGCACAATTAATGACTGAACAACGGTCTGCCTTGTAACTTTCACAGACACGATCGCCCGGCCATTCTCTGGTCAGTTCTAACTAGGCAGCCTCCATTAGCCGCTGATTGAATATTCATATTAGCAGCAGGTGCCTTTCGCCGCAATGAGCCGACGCGGCGTTCCTGATTGCAATAATGGTGCGCACCATTGGGTCCAGGGACATAATGGCTCGGAATACCTTCCACACTACCACAGTGTTCTTACGAAACGCAAATCGGTCAGGAACGTGAAGAGGACAACGCATTTTGTAAGAAATCCGGTCGGGACGGAAGGGGGAGGGGTGTGTGTATATGTGTGTGTGTGTGTGTGAGAGAGAGAGAGAGAGAGAGAGAGAGAGAAAAAGAGAGAGAGAGAGAGATGGTTGGGAACATAGAGAAGAAGGGAGGAAGGTAGGGAGAGAACAAAATAAAATAAAAGAGGGGTATTAGAGATGCGGTACCACGTTAGACAAATTACGGGAATATATTTGCATTGGTAATTCCCAGTATCAGCCGGGGTTCTCTGGTCTTACCGTGACTCTTTGTTGTTGCCAGTTACTGTAACCCTCCAGTTTCTATCATAAACGGATCTCCGTGATATCACCGAAGCCCTTTGGTCAAATGAACAATTTAACCTCGACTCCAGTCAATCACCTACCAAATCTTGATATGTGTCTAAATAAATCTGCTTTTGTAGGCATTATGTACATCGTCTCTTTGATAAGATGTAATTCATCATGGCGTCAGTCTTGTTCTTTTACTAATTATGTTATATCCTGCTCTAAACATTGCTCTATTTCACGATAGCCACGGTACCACTGTACCGGTTACGGTCGAGGTAGCGTAGCGTCAAGAGGATGTAAATCCAGTTTTATGTTGCCCTGTCTGTCAACGTGTTGTCAAGAGACGTTGCTTCCATGATTAACGATCCAGAGAGCACTCCCATGGTGTCCTATTTTCGATCGATGATAGACACTGCTCCTTTGATGCTGCTACAACGTCGTGGAGTATACAGGCAGCTTCCCTAGACAGACACATGTGTGGTTCTTCTATTATCTTTTCCTTCAATGTCCATTCATCAATGGCGTCGTGTCGTTGTTTTCTCTCTCCCCTTTAATAATTGAAAAATCGATTGTTGTCTGTTAATTATGTGGAACAGCAGCAATGTTCTGTCTTTCTTGCGATCAATTAATCAACCAATCAATCAATCAATCAACCAGTCCGTCACCAAAAGAATAATCATCATTTTAACACTCTCGCAACTTTACGATTCTTCTGTGCTCCAGTGAGATCGTTTCAATATGCTCTCATAAATGTAGTCATAAGACAATTACGAAATGTAGTCATAACAAAGTGCGATTTCCTGGTATCTATAGAAATAAAACCTACCATGTTATCTATTGTGGTCTGGGTAGTATGCGGCCCGAAAACTCGAAATGAAGGTATGATAAAATGCGATTTCCTGGCATCGGCAAAGATATTGACATCTTTTAGTACCCAGATTTCATCACCGGAAATTTTGAAATGTAGGCGTAATGAAAAGCGATATACTGGCATCTGCAGAAAGACACCTAAGCTACCTATTAGGGTCTGGAGGCGGCTTCTAGACATTTTGAATAGATCCATAGATGTCATTTTCTTTTCATCAGCGGATGTTCCTGGAAGTGTCTTTTTTAATGTAGACATACTGAAATACGCTTTTATGACGCCTGCAGGCAGAAGGAAACGAATGTTTTGCATTGAAGTTGTATATAGTGATATAAACTATAATTAATCAAAGTCTTGTGAGTGGGGTCTGGAGGATTGATCCTGGACATTTTGAAGACTTGGTTTACATCCTTGTATGCTGTTTCCTGTCATCTCTAGAGAGAAATTGTCATTTTGTTTAGCTTATGCCTTTGAATATTAGAGGTACTGTAGATTATTTACTTCAAATTAGACCTAATTTATGTAAAAAGTCAATAATCAGTATCGTTAATATCCTAGAATAATGGTAGAATTAATTTGTGTTTTATTTATTTACGCTGTTCTCTCGCTTTATTATATATAAAGCAAAACATGGGCAAAACACGGGGGTGGGGTGATGAGGGGGTGAAGTAGTGTGTCTGCGACCCCCCTCTCTGTGGCATAGGACCCTAAGACACACACCCAACCACCCTGGATTCGCTGCTGTAAACTGATGGAAAACGAACTGCAATAATATTAATCAGCTGGTCATTTGCATGTCAGGATTGGTAGTGTAATAAATCAAATACTAAACTCGCTTTCGTCTGATACCATTTTTATGAAACTCGTGAATAGTTTTCGCTTTCACTCGTCAGATACCAAAAATCATTCACTCGTTTCATTAAAAAATGGTATCACTCGGAAGCTCGTTTAGTATTATCTTTTTCTTTCTATCTATATATCTATATATCTATATCTATCTATTTAGCTATCTATTTAGCTATCTATATATCTATCTGGCTGATAGATACAAGAGCGCTATGGTCTCTTAGTGGATACGAGAGTGCCATGAAATGATACCCAGGCCCCCAAGATTACGATTTTTTTAATGGGAATTTGTGAACAAGACTTTCATTTGCGCATGAAATCGTAATCAAAAACGTTTCGGGCGAGGACACCCTTTAACAAAGCTCTCCATTCCACTAACGGACCACCGATAACGCTCTCGTATATATTTCGCGGATTGCGAAGAGAGTGCCATGGCTACAAGAGATTCTTATCCACTTTGACGAAGCTCTCTTATCCACTTTGAGACCATAGCGTAAGTGCCAGATAGCAATGTTACTGATGTACAAGATATCACTGAGAGCGCCACTGTCTCCAAGTGGATAAAATAGCATCGTGAAATGATACCATGGGTATTAGAATTTGTGTAGCTGGTTTCAAATCTGGTCTGTTTCCAATGCACTTTAAACACTATCTGCAGGAACAGGTGCAAGTAAAGTCTGCCTGACAATACATAGTGTCTGTATTAGCCCAGCTGTTAGAGTAATAGGACTAAGTGGATCTAACTAACTGAACCATCCTCTCCAATTAAACATAGTGCTACTATTTGTATTAGGCTTATCGAATACTAGTATTGAAAGAATACCGCAGGGATGCGTGTAGTAGATTTTAGCTCGATTTTAATATGTTGATTAATATTTGTATATTTATTTTTTAAATTTTTTTTTTATATCGTCTTGGTATCATTTGAGTGTCATTATTTAAGTTAATATAACGTGCTTTCAGGATTTGCTTTTGTTTACATTAAACACTCTACACCAATATAGTCCAAAATCTTACAATACGCTTTAATTCTGCATACTTTACAGTATATGCATACCAAGCGTATTATGGTTAATCCCAAAGACCCACTACGATAAAGTCAGCGTTAATCCCCAAAACACATTCCCAGCAAGATATCATGAATCCCAAAACCCACTCCCGGAAAGTCGTCGTTAATCCCAAAGACACATTCCAAGAAAAATATCCTTGATTCCAGCCATAAGCTGTCATTAATCCTATGATACAAATCCCAGCAAGATAAAGTTAATCCCAGCAAGATAACGTTAATCCTACAGACGTTGACCCAATGGCACATTGTCAGCAAGTTATCGTTAATCCAAAAGTCATTATCCCAACAAAACATATTGTTAATTCTGCTGACTGTCAAACACACCCCGTACCCCAAACTCCACCCCATCCCTCGACACCACCCTACCCCCACCCCAGCAAATTATCTCTGATCTCAGAGCCATACATATGACGCACACCAAGGGAGCGATACGCATCTAAACAGGTGAGGTAATGACATTTAACACAATTTCCTTCCCAATGATTTCGTAGAATTCCATCTATTCCCAAATCCCAAATTGCATTGTCCAATTGAGCCGGGCATCCTGGTGGGGTATTGTGAAGTCTCATACGGACTCATCTTCATGCCAGAAATTTTACTAGGGCTAGGGTACCGTTTCATGAAGCTGTCGTATCCAATGAAACACCACAGCGGGTTGCAACTCCTATTAGCTAACATAGAGATACGACTCTCGTAGCGCTATGATCTCTCTGCGGAACTAGAGCTAGGGCTCTGATGTACGAAACGGCGTAACTAAGGTAAGCTTTAGCTCCAATTCTAACCATGGACTATACCATTGGATTGGAATTAGTTAGAATTAGGTAGATATATAATATCCATTACCGTTAGACAATATCTACCAAATATTTTATTGAAATGCTAGACAGGCATCTTCGAAAATAACAATCCACGAAACCAATTTTGTCTTGTAACCTCGAAATGTGCCTACCTCGAACATTTCCTGGTATACGGTACTTTAGAGTTACGCCGATTCATGAAGCTCACATACCTACTAAAATAGCATAGCAGACTCCTGGGATTAGAAGACTCTTTCATGAAGCCTACGAAACTACGGAGACATCATAGCAGTCTCGTAGTAATCATAACAATCCCTTGCATAAATCTCTCGTATCCACTGACATCGCAGTTCTCTGACTAGTGCTTTATTGCTAGGTATAAGAGATGGATTCGAGAGAGCTTAGGTCTCTTAGTGGACACAATAGCTCCATGAAAGGGTACCCAATAACGGATAGATAAGTCTGGTAAGTTCCCTGTCGCCATGAAACGAGCTTCGTTAAACGATACACATGTAAATAACAGCGCTATACAATGGTCTCTGAGCAGACGCTAGAGCTTCGCGAAATGGTTCCCTGATGGAGAGGGGAAAGGGGCTTTTCATTCCGGTATGAAAACTCGCAGATCGATCCCCTTCGCGAGCCACTGCTCGGTATAACGCCCAACCGCTGCAGACGTTGGTTCGATCGGAGTTTTCAGATGCCCTCTCGAGGGTTTCCCTGGCATATACACTCCTTGAGCGACTCCGTATATATGCGCACTTCTTCCGCTCTTATGCAGATTCCTACATGCCACGCTCAAAGTCCTGTCACGTGCTGACAGTCGGGAGAAGTCTCGTATTCCGTTTTATGAATGTATGGATATTTCGAGAGAGTAATTGGCCTTGCAAACGTCTCGATGTTTCTCTCGATCTCGCGGCATTATATTGCCGGATTGATCAGGGAACGGGTCAAAGGTCTATTCAGGGAGATGAATAGAAGGCATTTTTATGCTACGTTTCGTACCTTCGCGAACTCTGTCATCTTATAGCACGTACTACGGAGTTAGCTTCGTATTTCTCGATCAGCTTCGGTTGTTCTCAACTCGTTTTAGACATGCATTTTGACAATTGGAACAACTCTGCCTTGATATTTGGATACCTATTGCAGTTACTTATGTCTCTTCCTGAAAAGAAAACCCACACATATTTTAATGGTGCGTTTTACGGAATTAGTTTCGTACCATCGTGATCTCCTTCGGTTGTTCGATTGGTATGATTGGATTTGTACATTCGTAAACACTTTACATTGCCCGTTGAATGTCCTGCGCTTCTGTTACTTTCGTTTCTCACTAGAAAAATATATTTATGTTACTTTCTACGGAATTAGTTTCGTATCTTCGAGGTATACTTCAGGTGTTCTCAACAATTTGTCAACATGAATTTTAACACTTGGAACACTGCCTCGGCGGTTGGACCCCATTCAATTGCAGTCCTTTCTCACATATGCTCACATGTTGTGGTTTCTGCATTAAAACGAAACCAGGTCAAACTATTCCTGACGGAGACGTTACCGACTAATACAGTAGGCCTATACGTAATCCCCTAGTATTGGTAGTCACTTAGCTGTTACCGCAAGTCTCCATGTCATGCATTAGTGTAATAGTGAGGTCTTAGCGGATATCACTTATACACAATTAGGCCAATTGGTTGTGGAATTAGGAATGCATTAGTTCCACAGCTGAATTAGTGTAGTAACATTCAATCACATATACATTAGTAATGAGACAGTTACGTTTGAATAATGCGTCTGTTGACTATTTCTAAGTATTAATAATCATCCTTTGGAGAGTTCCACAGCTGAATTAGTGTAGTAACATTCAATCACATCTACAGTAGTAATGAGACAGTTACATTTGAATAATGCGCCTGTTGACTATTTCTAAGTATTAATAATCATCCTTTGGAGAGTTCAACAGTTGAATCAATGTAGTAACATTCAATCACATCTACAGTAGTAATGAGACAGTTACGTTTGAATAATGCGTCTGTTGACTATTTCTAAGCGGAGAGTTGGTTGGGTTACATTATAGCATTTATATAGTTATTGATATTTTCTCTTATATTTCCCTTTTCAATGGTAATATTGCATTGATTTTTTTAACGTTCATCCAGACAAGGACATGTACATGCATATAATTTGGCTGTTAAATCAGAAACTGACATTATGTTACTTATAAGCCGTTTGATAGTTGTCGCATACCAATCCCAACTGAGAACTACCTCTATTGTTCACCCTGTGTGCGACTTTCCTATGGTCATTGTCGCGATATTGGAGGTAGTTCACTGGAAAATCGAATGTTCAGAGTTCAAATATTGCACGAGAGTCCGGGCTTGTTTACTGCCATCGATAACTACTCCATTTGTGATTGATGCGCGGTATCTTCGTATAATCATTATATACAATTATCCCCTTTTGTTCGTGTTCATCATCCGTGGTTTGTTGGCTTAATTAATACCATAGCATGTTTCTTCTTATTGGTTCGCCTATCACCATATTTATGTCGAATGGCAATGCATCTGTTTCTCACTGTAGCCGTCGATAAAAGTTAGGTGTCATGTTAGATGTCCGGGCCAGGACACATAACGTGGATTCTCAAAAATAAACCAGGACACCCGAGGTGAAAGTGTCCTGCCAGGATTCTGTTAGTACCCTGGAACAGGACACCTACCTATTTGTTGCTATGCCATGTACACGTACGTATTACCTCTACTATGACTAACACACACTAAGTGTTTTCTTGAACCTTCACGAGTACAGAACTGCGCAATTACACTAAGAATTAAGGAGGTGCTTCAATGGTGGCTATAGGTCACATTGGTGGGAACCCTCGTCGTTCGGGCATTGCCTGCAGTAGTACTAGTATACTTTACGGTCGTCTAGCTTGCTTGGTCATTGGGGACGTTGTGTGGGAGATAATGACAGGAGACTCCACTTCCGTCTGGTAATTTTGTTTTCTCCGTTGTTGTTGGTGTATGCTAGTATTATCTATTCTCAGCACGCCAAGAGAGCATCAGTCCAAAGCTTTAAATCCCCCCACCGATCGCATTTCTCTGTATGTAGTAAACTTGTCGCTCGACACTTCGCTAACTGAATAACGAGGAAATATAGCATAGTAGATTTTGAATGAAAGAAAACGGGCGCTACTCAGCAGCACCCGTCTGGAGGCAAAATCAGGTTAAATGTGTAAACATAAGACATTAACATTTTTTAATTATTATTTTTTTTTTTTTATATATAGGGTTTAGATTCGCTTTCAAGATTATTTCGCTTACATCACGACAGTTTAAGGCAGGAGGAAACCCTCAACATCCATAGCGCTGAATGTTGCAGTAAACCTGCTAGCACTGGCTGGCAATGACAGACCAAGGATGATATCTGCATTGCCACTACAAATGAATGTATTAGTACAGTCAATGTTACATTAAATAATGTATTTACAGATGCAATACTTGATGTGAAGAACAAATGATGACGACGCGAAAACGTGTATTAATAGAATTATTCGGTCGTATAAGAGTTAACTATCTACAGACCGAAACAGATCGAAACATGTCGCCACCGTCTACACCAGCTAGTACAACCTACTCTCTAACTCCCAGGATTGACATATTATAGAGAGATCGGCCTTCAGGTCGGTAAATCACCTGGTTATTGATTTACTGGGAGGGCTGCTACACACAATTCGTAGCTCCCACCTTCCTTGTCTGTTCGACCACTTCCAGAAGTCTCCGGAAGTTTACTTGTCAACAATATACAATGCCAGCTTGAAGGACAGACGGACTGGGTCCGTTTCGCAAATGCGCGACGCCCATCACAGGTGGATTAACCATGACTCCATCCAAATCCCGGATGGCACGAGAATCTCGAGTTACTTTCCCTTTGAGGGATCGGGTCTAGAACTTGTGTATTCACTAAGAATACCTTTCGGCGATCTCGGCGCTGTAACGTATGTATACACTGATTGACGGATGCGACAGTTTTCTTTAGTACTATCGTATGTGCTTATATTGAGGAATGGGAGTCTGCCGTACATTTACTAGCTGTGTTTATACGTCGTTAATACAGATGGCCATGTGTTCTGCCATTGCCCACTACCCCCCCCCCCCTCCGACATGTTGCCCCTTCCCACATATTGCCCTCTCCCACTCCCCCATCTCCGCCACCATCCTCTCCACACACACGGATTGACACACACACACACACGCACACACACACAGAGAGATAGAGAGGGAGAGAGAGAGAGAGAGAGAGAGAGAGAGAGAGAGAGAGAGAGAGAGAGAGAGAAGGGAGGATCTAACATGAGTGGTCATATAATATTGAATTTATTAAACCAGTTTATTGTAAATCCCATAGCAATCTACTCACTAATAAGCGAGATCCTGTAAATCTTTAAACGTTTAACGAATTTAACGAGTTGCTCTTAGACGTTAACATTTAATTCGCTAATATTGCGGAATCCTCTTTCAATCTGCCTTGAGCTTTTTCCTGTTTGCTCTGTACAGTATACGCAGTTCCAATGAGGCGAGAGGTTCTGCGTTTTGAGACACCATCTGGACAGAGTTATTCCATTGTTATTGTATTTGAGATTATTGTATTCGGATCACTTCTATGAACAACAATGACTCCGCCGTACATGTGTATATCAGACGTTGTGCTTTACAATTCAGAAACGTTGGAGCTATTGGTGGGCACCGATGTCTCGTTGCTGAACAAATAACGTTGACAATTGGCAATACATATGAAATATAATGGTTATTGACAAGATAATGCTGAGATAGATATATCCGTATTATGTTACAGTTATTGACAATAGATATACCGACAATAGATATACATTGACAAATAGCAATCTACACTATATTGCTATGTGATTATAGTAATATGGCATTCACACCTACATGTATATTTGCAATAGTTGATCACTGTATGCGATGCATGAACAAAATCCGAAAATATTGTTACATAGGCTAATAGTATTGGTACAATGAATATACAAGACCACATTCATATCGTTATCGACCTTTCTGTCTTCTAACAAAACATATAAATTGTAGAACCTTGCTCCTAAGAGTATGCGTACGGCACTCGTGATAATTTTGAGCAAAGGTATGAACCCTCTATTTATAATCCTAATTTAGTGTCAAGAAATTTGCAGATGCCAATGGGTATCCATAGGGGAATACTGTAGAACACAATTGTTTGGGATCCATTAATTATAGATAATTGTATGGAAGGGTGTATTGAACCATGACCGGAAACTGGTCTTGAATCTATTGTAGAACTGCCGTTAAAACAGGCATGCATATAGGTAGGTGAATATTTTCCTTCAATTCAATTCGATTATTTTATTGGTATTTATGCCACTCTGAGGTCCCGGGTGGCGGCCATATTGGAAATTACATTTGCTTTTACTAAATGGCATTGGTTAAGGCATCTCTGAAAATCCACGCACCCCAGTGGTACTTAATTCCGTTCAGGACTCACTTCATGTGGTACCCCTGGCACACATCTAGAGGGAAACTTGCGCAAACAGCCGACCAATGAAATAATGTTCACGATTAATTTGGTGTACAAATCCTATCCATTGAAATAGATTTAATCATTGTTCTATTTATAGGTCCGTTTGCACTGTTTGCGAAAGTTTATATCTAGATGTGTGCCAGGGGTACAACATGCAGTGAGTCATAAACGGAATTAAGTAACCATTTGGTGCGAGGATGCGATACTGTATACGATACCACATATTTGCATACCACAGTCACCGTCCTTTCATGGCCAAACACACATATTCTCGTTTAAGTGCATCAAGCTGGTTCTCTTAGTGTTGTACGACTGAAATTTCTGTCAAGTTCAGTACTCAAGAATGCATTACACAATTTTGAAATTAACTTGAAACTTCTATTAGCCAAATGAATACAGTTTGGAGATCTACCGAATATTGGATCCTCTAGAAATATAAGCGAAAACCATTTGGAGATCTACCGAATACATAACCATTTATTAAACCAATCGAATACAGTTGAAAGATCTAAAGGACCAAACACAAAATGTGGGAAAGGTTTTTTAGCTTGAAAGAATGAGACGAACGTAACGTTCTTCTCTCCCGCCAGGCCAAGGTCGTATCAGCGGAATGTATCTGCCACATTCTCCAATGGTGCACGCACACATAAAGAACAAGCACATTGTGCATCTCCTGGGTATACTCCTTTTTGCACGTTGGTTATTACCGTAACGTGAGACGGCGAATTACCGTAACGTGAGACGGCGAAACTTTATCTTCTGGCACACACATACTTCGACACTCCAGGAGCATGTTGGTCTGTACGCGGGTGCCCATTTCCTACGTATGTCGTGCAACAACCACAGAGATGCGCCTCTGACTAGTACGACCTCTCATTGCATGATGATAATATATCGATACTGTCGAGACTGCTGTGCTATTCAATTACCTTCTAGGTTCCGAACAAGTTTTTCCCTAATTGAATTAGCTGTTTTCTCGCGATGATATTAACTGGTGGTCTTGACGTGAGCGCTCGTGGACGTGCGGGGAAATTAAGGTAATTAAGATCTTATTGTAATCTGATTCGTGGGTTACCTGTAGATGAATTGCACGCACGCACCAGTGCTATGTTTACTCCTTTGGCATGAATTCGAAGATGCTATGCTTAAACAGTGTTGCGAGTGCATTACATGTTGTTTGCACCATTCTCTAACCTACAATGCTTATCACTTCTTCGTACGCGACAACCCTGTGAGTTAACACTATCATACCGACATTTCCGGAATTTCGCGTGTCGGTTAAAAAACCCGACATGAGATTTCGTGTTTCTATTTTTAATGTCATAGGCACTTGCGCTACAGCTTCGTCGACGTAGAGATGCAAGGCTTCCAAACAAAGGGAGATAACTGTTCAGTATACATGATATGTTGCATTGTCAATTCCGCTACAGTTTCGTCAATGTTGAGATGCAACGCTTCCAAACAAAGGGAGATAATTGTGCGTTATACCTGTACACGTCTCCGTTGTGTGTATGAATTTGACGTCTTGATTGCACAAACATTCACCGTAGGGGATGGCAACAAGATTAGTTTCCCATAGCAGTTCTCAGAGAAAGTTGCGTACATGGATACGTTTTGTGGCTAAAAGTGTCTGTCTTTAGGATTGATAATGGAAAGAGAAACCGCGATGCTCTGAATGTAGAGAAAATGGCACATGCTTGTACATTGGAAAGCGTACACACATGTTTGCAACGAGCGTTGGTACGCGCATGCGAATACATTAAGTTAGTACACACACTGTTGTATTTGCTCACTGGCGCGAGCAGTGTCAAAACACCCGTACCGATCGCGATGGTATGCGTGCACATTGGTATGAATACCTCGATGTTGTGCGTGCACAGTGGTATGCATACATCGATGTTATGCGTGCACATAGGTATGAATACCTCGATGTTGTGCGTGCACAGTGGTATGCATACATCGATGTTATGCGTGCACATAGGTATAAATACATCGATGTTGTGCTTGCACATTGGTATGAATACATCGATGTTATTCTTGCACATTGGTATGAATATATCGATGTTATTCGTGTACATTGGTATGAATACATTGATGTTGTGCGTGCACATTGGTATGAATACATCGATGGTTTGCTTGCACATTGGTATGAATACATCGATGTTATATGTTTGAACATTGGTATGAATTCACCGATGTTACCGATGTTTGCAAATTGGTATGAATACATCGACGTTATCTGCTTGCACATTGGTATGAATACATCGATGCTATATGTTTGAACATTGGTATGAATTCACCGATGTTATTTGTTTGCAAATTGGTATGCATCGACATTAACTGCTTGCACATTGGTATGAATGCATCGATGCTATGCTTGCAAATTGGTATGAATACATCGACGTAATTGCTTGCACATTGGTATTAATACACAAGAGTGGTATTCAGACACACTGGTATGATCACATACTTCTACTTGGTACAATTAGCGCACACGTGGTGTTGTACATTACTTTAACATTATGGAATTCCAATTAGCACCCATGGCACAGTTTCTACTAATAGAAGTATTCGTAGAATCTGGAAGTCTATTCAACGTATGGAACAGCGGTGCACATCATCTTATTCATAAACGAACGTTAACTGCACGGCATGGGGTACCACTGATGAGCTCGTCCATCTGTGGCATGGGGTACCACTGATGAGCTCGTCCATCTGTTTTCGTACCGTGGCTTCGACATATGCAAATTCGTGAAATTAGCGTATCTGTAACAAATCGTCCACTCTTTGATTACATTGCAGTTTCTGATGAAAATATATTTATTTCAAAAGATTTAATTCTCCCTCAGCAATTCCGACATTAGGACGGTAGGGACGAAATAAAGTTGTTTCGTCTCCAGATTGCTTCTGCTATCCGATAAATGCACAAGATAAGATATATGTTAAGCCTTTTGGACTAGGTAGGGAAATGTCTAATCGCAAAACATTACGATAAAAACAACTTCGTCTGCATGAAGCATAATTAATTACAATTTACTTCCAGCAAAACACAGTCGACACATCCAGAAGTAATGCAGCCAGGTATATATGGAAATATGACCCTACTTTAACAAGGATGACACCAATAGAATTTACTAGTGATATACTTGATCATAATTACTTATATTATCCTCTTGAGCTAAAGGGTACTACACGAAAATTCTACTACTACTACTATTACTATGACTACTACTACTACTACTACTACTACAACTACTACTACCGCTGCTGCTGCTGCTACTACTATGACAGCTACAACTACCACCACTACTATTACTACTACTAATAATAATATTAATAATTACAAAAATAATTTTGAAGACATACAATCACAATTTGTTGGCATATTTCATGGTCAAACATAGTATACATTAAAGTATGATTTGTCTACAAAAGTATATTGGAAACAAGCTACATGTTCCGCATGCCCCACTGGTTGTCAATATTTTCAAAGTTTTCCATATTTTCGTATTGAGTATCGAGAGATATATTTTATTATTTTAAATACAATGACATATAAAAACAACTTCAGAGATGCAATAATATTAGCTCTGATGGTCAGATCTACTGGCAATAACCGCTAAGATGTGTCTATTTGATACTATAGTACTTAAAACCTCGTAGTTTTGTGGTACACTACATCTGATGTTATTTTGTAGTCTGTTCTTCGGGATTGGCATACATAACTCCGAAATACCAACGATCCCCAAAGGTATATGCTGTTGCTGAACACGGATCTGTACGTGTCCTCATCTTAGTATCAGATTAGGTATTGAGTTGAAAGACTAGCCGTATCTGATCTAGCCGGATGCTATAAGATGCCCCCACTGGTCTTTGCCCCTTTGGCTCAGTCGGTAGGGCGTTTGACTCACGATCCAACGTCTCGAGTTCGAATCCTAGGATCTGCACGGTCCTCAGTTAAACCGATATAATCCTATTTAGGATTATTGGGTGGTCTATGTCATATATTGTTCTATTCACAACCTGAAGTCAAAATGCTTATATATTGATTGTCATTTAGATTATAGTTCAATATCCAATACGTATCCGTGTAGTTAATGGCTAGGGATTGTATTTATTAATAAACAATAATGACCTAATGTTTACCCATGAAACAATAAAATATTTATATTTTTATATAAAATATATTGATATTAACACAATAATTGAAAAACGTATGTGAATAATAACCACGAAAATACCAAAACATTGAATTAATCATACCAGTATATCTAAAGTACACTTGGTTAAGATGTTAGTCGGTCATAGTTAGAAGGATACCTGACACTCGCATGATCTGGAAAACAGTCACCCAATCGAATAATCCTAAATCTCTATTCCGTACAATTAGAAGAAGAAACTAAGCGTTTTGGAGAAATACGAACCACCCTACTGAATTCACGGCATGGGCGACGTCGGTGTTTATAATGGCACACGCTTGGCTGAGAGTGGATATAACTTCCGCACGGATCTGATATGTCCTAAATACCATAGATAATAATATACACGTATATTTCAGATACCTTACCATTACCTTATTAATTTTGGTCGTTTGTGCTGATAAAAACTATTTCATACTTTTATTGGGAATGTTGAGCGAAACGGGTTAATTGATTTTGCTGAATGCAAAAATACAACGTGTATTTAATTCACGAAACAGAACATTTGCAAAGATAGTATTGTTTTAGTTATGACTGAAGAGGAAATTTGCTCAATTCAAATATATCAAGTTTGTTTAATATGAGTGAAAAGCAATGCGATGTGTAGTTTGTAGGACCCTTGTAGCTCCGTATCCAATATTGGACTTAAACGTTTACATTGACTTTTAAAAGTCACCTTAAAACAATTTGCTCTTTGATTGAATCTGGTTTGGTCTTTAGGCGTCTTATGGAACATTCTACAGTTTATTCCCACTATCATACCATGTAAATAAGTTTAGTTTACGTTGCTTTAGTACAATACTGAATACGGCCACTGAATGCACTAATTAAGTGTAGGTATCGTTCAAGATTGGTTAGATCAGTATATTTTAATAAACTAATACTTCATAATGCAAGTGTTGTCTATGTGTAACATTATTAATAATCAGTCTTTGGTTTTACATTTTCACCCAATATCATTCTCTTGCAATGTCGTAAGTTTGGATAAACATGCAGAGAACTTCTCTCCACCAATTTGTACGTGTGCGAGAAAAGGAAATACCACCATAAATTGAATCATTGCATTGCCAAAATAAGCCATACCGCAAGCAATCGTACAGAAATACTAAAATAATGTTATCATTATATATGTAACATAATCTTCATGTAATACTAGTATCCTATTACTAATAACGCATCTGGCCTGTGGTTCACAAAAGGGTCGTACCTGGGTGGACATAGAGGTGTACGTCATATCCTGTTATAGTAAAAGCATGGCGCACGGACTGATTTAGACAAGGACTACAGTACGACCGTTTTGTGAAAGCTGTCCTGTACTGCTCAGTAATTTCCCACTTAAACGGTGTTTGTTTGTTTATAAGCATGTTTCTTATGTGTTTATTTATATACATTCGTGCACAGACATGTATTTTCTTCATTTAAGTAGTCGGGATCTATTGGTAATTCACACCGACGTGGATATAAATAGAGTATTCAGTACTGTTGTTCCCAGAAATTCCTTTGTTAGGAAATATTCTCCGTCACATTTATTCAATTTCAATACATTTATTGACGTTCAGATTTCCAATAAAACTGGTGATATAATTGACCGTGTAGGATGCAGCGTAATGCAAATGTTGAACACCTTTTCAGTGTATTAAGCATGGATTAGTATAATAGATATCGATTCGATCCGGAGCGTCTCCTAGAATTTATTAACTGGACACTGTTCATTCAAACACCGTTTGGTCTGTTAGAAAGGAGTAATCAATGCCGCATATAGAGATTACTATACACTGTATGTCGTTGCACTAGTGCTTCACGTACAATTCATTGCTCGATGTTATTTCCTATCGTCAGGTTGCCACTGGTTTCTGTCTTTCAGGCACAAACGTCGGCTTATTTTCTAGATCAGCGAGTCTGCACACTGTGTTCTGCAGGCATGTCTACTATAGAATGTCTGAACAATGCAGAGTGGTAGCCTGAAGGCCAACTGATCGAATATATGTCGCAAACGAACAGACAGTAATTGTATATATATACCCATATAATACAATATATTTATTTCATTTAAACTTCTAGGTGAACGTCAATAGTATCGGCTATCCCATTTGGAGAATGTGTTATAAATACGCATTTCTAAAGACAAGCTATTTATTTTACTATTGTCAAAGTCGGCAATACTAGCTACTCACGTGTTTTCATTAATAACAATATTCCCTTTTTATTAGTTAACAGGAATGACAAGTTTTAGTGATGAATTCTTATCACAATGAATCCTGTAACCATTCCTATAATTGTGGTGTAAGTCTGTGGTCAGCAGTCTTGCGACAGAAGAATACATGTGGTTATTTTAGTGGCGTAACTTACGCCCCAAACACGTAATGATAAAACTACTGATGCTTTCGGAACAGTATGTTTAATGATTGACACCACATGAAAAATTACTAATCTCTAAGACGCACTGCATGTACCGTGCGTTCAACGACCCGCGCGTCCATTACGATCAGGAGGAATTCCGTTGTCAAGAACAACAATATAACCACCAAGTGGAAGATGCCAGACCAAATGGTAAACTATGTCGTCTGGCGAAAACAAACCGGAGCCACTGAAGCGGTGTTTGCGCATGCGCGGTGCTCCCGACGAATTGAAGCTAGTGTAGCAGACGACACAAACGGACAAGGATTCTAGCGGCGAGTAGATCGGCACCAAAGGTACGCCAGACATGAGAAGAGAAGCAGGATACTATATTTTTTTGCTGCACCGGTGAATACTCAAATCCTCATTGATTTGCGTCGGGGAATACCTATTGAATTACCACACCGGTGGCTGTAGTGCGCAGTCCGTCGGCATTTAACCGTCTTTGTAAAGGTAAGTATTTGTGCCGTCTTTATCAGTGTCTCTGCACGTCATGCTCCTATTTATAATCCCTCGTACGTAATGCTGCTTCCTTGCTGGTTATTTTGATACACTATCCAGCGAATGGTGGCAGGTAGACGCGAGTCCGTTCACCGTCGGCAAATATTAAGCTGGAGAGTGTTTCCATGTTAAATTTGCGTCTATCATGATTTTGATATACGTGAGTGTGTGGTTTATATGAAGAAATGTACAGAGGGCAGAGAAAGGTAGGAAAGTAGGGAAGGTAGAGAGGAGAGAGAGAGAGAGAGAGAGAGAGAGAGAGAGAGAGAGAGAGAGAGGTGGGGGGGGAGAGGGAGGACGGGCGCAGAAATA
>JAUTBT010048701.1:0-10555 GCA_032361225.1 Lepetodrilus schrolli | reverse complement strand
AGATTAAGATTGTACTGGTAAGGTTAGAGATTAAGATTGTACTGGTAAGGTTAAAGATTAAGATTGTACTGGTAAGGTTAGAGATTAAGATTGTACTGGTAAGGTTAGAGATTAAGATTGTACTGGTAAGGTTAAAGATTAAGATTGTACTGGTAAGGATAGAGATTAAGATTGTACTGGTAAGGGTAGAGATTAATATTGTACTGGTAAGGTTAGAGATTAAGATTGTACTGGTAAGGGTAAAGATTAAGATTGTACTGGTAAGGTTAGAGATTAAGATCTATTGCAAAGCACCAAATGAATCATTTTAAAATCCTTAAAAAGAAAATAGAATATTTGTAAAATTATCAAATAATGCAGTCATACAATATCATGACTGTGATACTATTTCCTGGCCCCAAGATTACAAAACATTTTGAGTACAATTTCATACTCAAGCTCAAATTTTATATGGGGATTTGTGAAGAAACTTTGTGTTGAGCATGAGTTTGTACTCAAAAACGTTTTGTGATCTTGGGTCTGATGAAGCTATAATATTGAGTGTGTTTTTAGACTGACAGTGATCACGTGCAATTACATTTCAGTCATCCCGTATTACAACCCACTCTGGGATCTGACACCGTGGGAGAAAACACTGGTCAACAAGAAACCCATCATACGCTCAGATGGTTTGTATTTCAAGTCATTTAACATGGGACTGTCGTCATAGTTCCTTTATTAACACTTCTCATGGCTCTGTATTTGCTAATAATGCTTAAGTCTCCATACCGATGTGTACTAATAACAGGGTACTGCAACACTGAACACTGACTGCATGATAACACTAACTGTAGATCTAATATTTACATATTGCAGGATGATTGAAACACGAACTATCTAAACATTTACCTATGGCAGGATTACTAACTTTCTAACATTATTTTACAGGATTACTAACTTTCTAACATTATTTTACAGGATTACTAATTTACAGGATTACTAACTTTCTAACATTATTTTACAGGATTACTAACTTTCTAACATTATTTTACAGGCTATGTTCCAAATTCAGTTATCAGAAAAATCATTGCTATCGAACCATGCAGTGAATTCCATGAAGAAGAAACACTATGGAAACCTAAATCAGTAAGATTATTTCTCACAATTTAAAAATTATTCCTCACAATTTTAATATTATTTGTAATGTAGTTGTCATAGTGTTTTATTGTTTTTAGTATTGTTTGTAATGAAGTTGTTATTAATAGTGTTTTATTGTTTGTAATGTAGTTGTTATTAATACTGTTTTATTGTTTGTAATATTGTTTGTAATGTAGTATTGTTTGTAATGTAGTTGTTATTAATAGTGTTTTATTGTTTGTAATGTAGTTGTTATTAATAGTGTTTTATTGTTTGTAATATTGTTTGTAATGTAGTTATTAATAGTGTTTTATTGTTTGTAATGTAGTTATTAATAGTGTTTTCTTGTTTGTTATTAATAGTGTTTTATTGTTTGTAATGTAGTTCTTCTTTATCACTATTATTTTTGTTTTGTTTCTAAATTGATTTTGTTGGATTATTATTATTATTATTTTTTAATCATTATGATTGTTGGGCTGATAGCACTACATTATTATGTTGGTCATTATATCAGTTTACCCTGGGGAGTATTCAACCCAAGCTGCCATTTCATGCTCTTAAAGTTAGCATTCACCTTTCTACCTCATCCTACCAGGTACCCATTCCTTGCTGGGAATTATTACTATTGTTGTTGTTATTGTTTGCTGTTGTTGTTATTCATTATTCACTGTGTATTTGATATAATGTTGGTGTAGAGTGGTAACACTTGCTAGAACTAAAATAAAGCATGTTTATGAATTTGTGCTTAATATTTTGTTCTCATTGACTCATTCCTTTGAGAACTGATATGTTATGGAAGAGGAAACCAAGTTTAATATATAATATTTTGATACTTAAAATTTAACGCCACAAAACCAACAACAATATTTTTAAATGTTGATAATATTTTTCGTGAAATCTTTTGGATCTATCTCTGAATCATCCCTTTTTGTTGAAAGTGAGCATTGGAGATATGACAGATGATGTATCAATATCTGTATGACAGGTACCGGCCATTGAAACCGAGTGGGGGTTCATCATGGACAGCGACTCTGAGATTGATGTGGAGACGGAGGTGGAAGAACAGGCAGGCTCCCCAGACAGAGTGAGTGTCACACATTTAATAATCTTCATATCTCCTCAGCAGAATGTCACACATCTAACAATCTTTATATCTCTCTAGACAGAGTGAGTGTCACACATCTAACAATGTTCATATCTCCCCAGACAGTGAGTGTCACACATCTAACAATTTTTATATCTCTCTAGACAGAGTGAGTATTACACATTTAATTATCTGCATATCTCCTCAGCAGAATGTCACACATCTAGCAAACTGGATATATAACGTAGGAATGTGTAAAATATGTATAGGAATGGGTATTTACAGCAAAATATAGGAATTGTTAATTACAGCCAAATAGGAATGTGTCTATACATCAAGAATAGGTAAATATATCAAAACTTTGGATTAATATTTGCAAAAATATCAATTTACATTATGTTTCTAAGCAACTGGCCTTATATTATTCAATAAAACAGTTCCGTTATTAATATAGGCTCAATAAAACCAAATCTAGATGACACATTAATTTGTTTTTATCTGTGTTCATTTCTAAAGTTGAATTCTGATCTGATAATCATTTCAAGTTGTATTCTGTGAATCTCCGACAAACTAGTATCAGATGAGAATGTTAACATTGCCACAAGAATACAGTGGAGAACAAGATATTTGAGACAGACAATAATTGATAACACTGATGTGATCAAAGATGTTCTAGCAGCGTTCACCAATGTAATTGATCTGTAGTCTGGACAACCTAATCATAATGTCTCCTGGGTATAATGTAAGGAAATTAGTTCTTGGTCCATCAGCAACTGGTCAAGGATGATTACCTATTCAGCTATAGTATTCTCCTAATGATCTTAGCATGTTGCCTGCATTCAGTGAGAGAATCATCTACATCATTTATTAGTATGTCAGTGTGACTCGTGCTTGTCTTTGCTTAGGCCATAGTTATTTGATTCCATGGTTTATGGATCTGCCGACCCGATTTTTTCCAGTTTGGAAAATAAAAATGATAATGTTTATAATATTCCGTTGAAAGTGTACTAGATTTTAGAAAATTATAAATGGTAAAGGAACAAGTCGTATAAACCATCATTGGACATGAACAAAGACTGGCAGGCAATGGTTTTGAAGGAAATATGATTGCTTACTGGTAAATAGTATAATTTATTACAATTACTACTATTGACAATCAGCACTTTGAAAATAAGTATGTATTCAAATATGAATAATTTATATGCACTGGTGTTTACGAAAATTGTATCTATTTTCTGTCAACCGACAGTTCATAATCTCCAATTATTATTATATGTTTATATTGGACCGCCCAAGCAAAAATGATCACTGAAAAATCCATAAACCTTTCTTGGCCAATGATTATTAATGAGACTCGAAGTGTGTGTGTGTGTGTGTGTGTGTGTGTGTGTGTGTGCATGCATGTGTGTGTGTGTAACTGTATGTTGCCAGGCAACAAGCACATAGTAAACATCAGCACATCAAATTTAATAAACGGAGAAGTGAATTGTCGAATACTTGTGTCATACTTGTGTAGTCCTCATCATTGCATCAGTACGTCCTTTGTCAATTCCTACTCTCATTATACCCTTGGGGAGGGACTAGAACGTAGGTTGTAAGGCTCATTGTGTTCTCAAATATGATGGCAGACATATATTTAATGGTTTGATCCTCTACCAGCTGGATTAGACACAGACATTGCTCTGTTGGGCATCTTTCCTATCAACATGGAGAAAGTTAACCCTCTCCATGCTGAAGGCAGCCGGAGATGCCCTAAAGAGCTGTGGCTGTGTCTAATCCAGCCGGGAGAGGGTTAAACATGTTCACTGCCTTTACTCTCTTAGGTTGAGTGTACTTCTATAATAAGGCCCTTTTCACTGATCTGCCTCCTTACTATTTATAAGCACACCTATATTTTGTGTATCAGCAGAATAGTTACAGCGGGGCGGGTGGTAGAGTGTTGGACATCGGAGCCAAAGGATCCAGGTTCAAATCCCGACCTGGGAACCCGACATCAATGTTCACGAAAGTTACCTTTCTGACGCGATATTGATTGGATACAATCAATGTCTGTAGAGTGGCAATGCAGTTATCATCCTTGGTCTTGTCAGTACCATCCGGTGCATGCAGGTTTACTGCAACATTCAACACTACAAATGTTGCGGGTTTCCTCCTGCCCTAAACTGACAAGTCGTGATATGAGTGAAAGAATCTTTAAAGCAACTCTAAACCCCAATTCACATAATTGAGAGCTTCATTTTACCAGTGACATGAAACAACAAATTGTCAGATGTATTATATATACATGCTATCCCTATCAACAGGATATGTTATACATAGAGAACGAGGTGATGGCATCAATATTACGTATTTGCCAACATATGCCATTAAATGTAGTAAACAACTATTCATGTTCTTTGTCCACAAAATGGCAGGTTAATACCAAAACCATGACAAGAAATAGAAAGTAAAAAGTTTCACATTAATAGATATAAATATATTCAATGATAAGCATTTATATGTGGATACTGCAATAAACTTAGATTAGAAAATGGTTATATTTTTCAAGAGGCATGTATAACTCTTTCCATGCTGGAGGCAACCGGAGATGTCTTAAAGAGCCGTGACTGGGCCTAATCCAGCAGGGTGAGGGTTAAATGAAGTTTGACATGTTTATAGATTATATTTTTCATATTTGTATATTTTTAAAAAAAACATGTATGTATGTGTATTTTTTTTCAAGAAACATATACATATTTATAGAACATGTCCCAAGAATTTGTCATGGTTGTCCATTGACTTGAACAATGGTTGATGAGTGTGTATCACGAGGCCACACTGTGATGCACTGTCTTGTTGTTTCAGAGTTCCACACCAGGTTTTTCCTCCAGAGGCAGTTCCAGGTACAGATCTGGTACCAGTTCACAGCAAGATAGCGTTGATACCGGAACTAGGAGCATCAGCCAGGTTATTGCAGGTGCAAAACACTGCTTAGACACATCGCATAATGCTTGTGTTGTATTATAATAATAATATTAACAATAATAATAATTATAATAGTAATAATAACAATAATGCATTTGTAGAGCACAGCATTCACCGTGAGCATCCACTGTGGATCTTACCATGTCATGTAGTTATTATAGGTTGCCCCAGCACCACCCACCCCCCACCACAACCCAACCCACCCCCGCTATTAACAATTGATTATAGAATCACTGGAAAATTACTATGGGAAAATATGTCACATGATCATTTTTCAAAGTGTTAATTGGAGATGAAACATGTACGATATGTTTTGTCTTGTATGTTTCAACCCATGGAATCTTGTTGTGCATCCTATTCTAATTTCTGTGGACCCTCGCTAACAGTAGCATGTCCAGCTCTTCCCACTCTCACCCCCCCCACCCCCCCCCCACCCCCCCGCTTCATGGTTGTTTGAACACTTCCGTGGCACTCTCAGCTGATTGTCACGTGTGTTATTAATTAAGACGTACAGGTCTGGGTATCATTTCTCGAAGCTCTCATATTCACTGTGAGACCATAGCACTCGCTTAAGTGTCCAATGGCCACGTACAAGAAATCTCCAATAGAGAACCCTGGTCTTAGTACTCACGAGGACTTTGAGAAAGGATACCCAGGTACAGTTAAATTGAAACTGACAGTCAGTTTTCATGTTTTATGTATTTCAGTAGTGTCCTCAGAACATGCATCAATGGATGCGAAAATCAAGGATAATCGCCATGGACGGGTAAATTATTTAAAGCATCACGTTATGAAAACAATTTTTGGAATTTTTACATCAAAACAGCTCATCGGGAAAAACTGTCGGCTCCATAACTGGTGTCAAGATAGCACAGTAGATGGCTTTTTTAAGATTTTTAAATGTGCAATTCCAATTTTGAATCCAGACCAATTCAATCTGTGGAGGAATTATGAATGTAACATTTGACATTCTTGACAGTCTCTAACTTTTAGACCTATGTATCAGATTACAAAAGCAAGAATCCTGAGTTTGAATCCTTCCTTGGTGCCTAGCATCAACAACTTTTATAACAAGATCACAGACTTTGGACCATCTTTAACTTCCACTCGTATTTCTCGGAATAGGTCATGTCCATGAACACTTTAATAACAGAATCTATGGAATAGAATAAAATTTGATGATCTGGTAGAGAATAGCGTTCTACGAGACATGAGTCTTTGTGTCTAGTACAAGAAATTGACAATGGTGATAATGCTTCGCCATGTACAGTTATTGCTGATAGAAGTGATTCCATCATTTCTTCTCCTTGTAACATTACTGTCTTGAGGCGAACAACTAGTGTGCTTTACACAGTGAAACGTTTCATTAACGATTGACGAACATCATTGTACATTTTTTCATGCCACAGGGTTTGCCGAATGTGAGAATGGAGAAACAAAGGCTGTTAATTGAGAACAGTAATCTTCCGGAGGTGTTGAAGAAGCTGAATGCTGAGCACTGGTTCAGTCTAGAAGATCAGCTACTTGGCTTGGATGAAGCTCTGGCCAGACTGAGAAAGTTGATGGTGGACTTTGGCGACTTTCCAGACATGCATCACGAAGTCTGCGGCTATGTGGTAGCCATCAAGCAGTAAGTGCCGATGGTTGATGCGCTGTGTGCTGTGGCACTTCCTGCAGCACGCTGTGGCTGCTGAGTTGTTTTGTGCTGAGCTGGTTTATGTGCAGTTGTCCTGCCAGAGGACCAGTGCCCTCCTGTAGGACATGGCGTAACTCAAAGGTAATGTTAACTACCATTGTAACCATTGTGTAGGACAGAGGTTTTACTATGTGAGATAGGGTTACCTAACAGTTACACCATTTCATAAAGGAGGATCTGGAGCAGGTGGTACTGCAATACTGCAATGGTAGAATTTTGGTCCCGGGTTCAAATCCCATCCCGATAGCCCGGCATCAATGTTTGCGAAAGTTACCTTTCTGGCCCCGATATTGACAGGATGCACTGTCTGTACCATGGCAATGCAGATATCATCCTTGGTCTGTCGGTACTAGCCGGTGCTTGCAGGTTTTCTGCAACATTCAGCTACGTATGTTGCAGTTTTTCTCCTGCCCTAAACTAAGTGAAAGATTATTAAAAGCAACTCTAAATCCCAATTTAAAAAAACGCACAAAAAACCAAGAGGATCCAATGTCGCTGATTGTAATGCAGGCTAATCGTTGTTTGTTTTTACACTTGTTTAACTCTCTCCACGCAGGAGGCAACCAGAAATGCATTAAAGAGCTGTGCCTGTGCATAATCCAGCGTGGAGAGTCTTAACGAAGATGATATGGATACTTTTGACCACCTTTCTTTAGATATGGCTATGTGTTGTTACAGATGATCTGCACAATAACCATCTCGATTAACCCTTAACCTGCTAGATTAGGCATAGACACTGATCTTTAGTGCACCGATGGTTGGCTACAGCATGGAGAGAGTCAACTACATGTATATGTTTGCACTATGATCATGCAGTGAATTTTAAAGCACCAGGTCTGACAGTAACACTGTAATATTCAAACACCTAATTTATAGTTCCTCTGGAAACCGTCAACAATCTTGTATTGTGAGCTATCTGACCGTAGTGACAGTTTTGGTGTTATGGAAAACTGTCATTTCAGAGTACTTGGTATACCAGGACAGCACAAACAAGCCTTCAAGACAACTCTGTTCGACCAGCTCAGTGAGAGCCACGATGTCGAGGACAACTGCATTGACACGCTGAAGAAACTGGACCTGGTTGATCGCAATATGATTAAATCTATTGTGCCAAGGTTCTTTAATGAATCGGTAGGTCCTTGATTTCATATGCTAACATTTTGATACAAATCCTTCAGAAAGATTTGGGACAGATACATGTTTTGATCAAAAGTTTGACATCCATGAAAAAGTGTGTTATATCATGGAATTTGTTCGTCAAATTAGATAACCTGTATCTGGTACTTTAACAGAGGCTATGAAGATTTTACATTGTTTTTATGCTAACAGGCTCTTTTTTTTCTATTTCTGAGATATAAATGGTAATATAGTTTGTAATGCTAATTCCGATCTATAACAACTTTTGAATGGCTACTAGAGTTCTGTAGTGCTACAAACATACAGAATGATCATAGCTCTATGAGAGTCATAAGTCATATACATGGATAGCAATTACAGCCGCGTTAAACACTATGATCTGTGTCAGCGTGTGGAGCGGCAGTCGGCCATGAAGTGCATTGTGGGGCTGGTCGGGGTGATGACCAAGCAGTCTCTGGAGAACGTTCTCATCGACATCGGTGTCATCGAGGACGCCAACAGCAAGAAGAACGAGGTAAGCAATCCACAGTAAGGGCCAGTGAGAGAATGTACATGCATTGAACTATGAATCTGTAACAGGACCATGCAGATCCTGGGACTCAAAACCTGGATTGTGAATCGAGTTAACTGTGAACAATCTACTGACTTTAGTCAAAGGGGGTAACCCATCTGGCTGTCCCCAATAAGAGAGTGTTGTGTCGTATGGCTACACTTCCAAGAGTAGTTAAAACATAAATCCCCATGTAAAATTTGAGCTTGATTTTGAAATCGTACTCATAATGTTTCGTACTCTCAAAGCCAGACATCTTCATCTTCAGCAGCTGTTGCATTTGGGTGAGATATTCCGCTGCAACATAAAGCACTAATACAATCAATCAAATACATAGAGCACTAATAACCTTGTAGCACTTTGAACGGCAGCTTGGGTTGTATACTCCCCAGGGAGTTGAGAAGGAAATTGAGTGTACACAGATCCATTGACCGGGGAAATAATGTAGCTAGCGCCTCGAGCATTGTGAAAACGATGGGTTGTCGCATTATAAACATGATTATATTACCTTTACCTTGACCAAACTCTTTATCATATTACTTTCTTTTTGGTGCACGCTGCCATAGTTCGGCCACATGTGTTTATTCTCCTTTTAAGCTTAGTGATAAGCTATCTTAGAACTCCGGGCAACTTAAAGATATAGGTGAAACTAGTATCAAACCGGGGCTGAAGTTATATAGTGTGATATTCGACATTTGCAAATATCTAATGTCGAATATCACACTAAATTCAGCTTTAATTGTCGGACGTTCGATTAGCGAAATGAATAATGTTACATATAATGTAACAAAACATCATTAACAATAGTATTGATTTAGTTTTGAAAGTGAAATGTTTTTAAAAGGATAACAAACATAGAAATACAAATTTAGGTTGCAATGAAACTAATTTATTTTGACATTATTGTTATAAGTACTCAACAAAATTAATTATGGGCGAATAGCCTTTTTGAACATATAACTGTAGCTTTATATTATTTTAACAAAGAATAATTTCCAAACGCCAACAGGCTCTGGGTACTCTTCAAGAACTTGCAGACGCATTGGAATATAATAGGCTCCAGATTCCGAAATTTGGGAGAAAGCTTCCCCACAAAATATCTACTGGCCATTAATTTATTTTGTTGAGTACATATCGATAGGATTCTTTGATTTTGTTTGTTCAACCTGACTAATGTCGCTTTGATTGACAACATGGAAATATCAAATGATGTAGGCTATTTTGACGTTTACCGTTGATTATGAACATTCATAATGTCAATCACAAGCGTAGATGTCTCGTATCATTAAACTTGAGCAAACATCGTCAATGGACTATCCATATTTAATCTTATGATCGTGAATTTATAACCAATTTTGAATACCCCGAATAGAATCAATATTACTATAACCATACTTGTTGTATTTACTGATTATATACTACAAGCAACCAACATCAGTAACTTAGCTCATTATACTGTATTCATGCACTAGACCATCAATTGGTCCACATATTATTCAAGTGAGTATACATAGAGATTATTAACCGACTGTCTTTAGATATCGTATATATCCTGCACTTAGGGATAAACGTTGTATTAGACGAGCTTTAGCGATTATCCATAAATGCAGGATATAGACGATATCTAAATACACGAGGTTAATAATCTCCTTATCATCTAATGTCAAGCTAAAATACTTCTCTATAAGAAGAAAACCTCAACGTGTAAATCGACATTTTAAAGTTACGCGTAGAAATACATGCAGGTCGGTAAATTGTAAACAGCTTCACTCATTGATATATACACCAAAGGAAAATAACAACTTTAAAAACAATTATCTTTTTTATTACAAAATGTGAATATATTAAATTTAGTCGATTAGCACCTGCTTGGCTGCCAGAGTCAAAGTACACAGCGGTAGATTTTTTAAATATATATATAGATATATAATATAATTCAAAAATATATAATTCAAAAACAGTCAATCTCTAAAATCAGGCAATGTGTAAAATGTGTAAAACGTACGCA
>JAUTBT010048690.1:0-16180 GCA_032361225.1 Lepetodrilus schrolli | reverse complement strand
GTGTGTGTGTGTGTGTGTGTGTGTGTGTGTGTGTGTGTGTGTGTGTGTGTGTGTGTGTGTGTGTGTGTGTGTGTCTCCCTCTCTCTCTGTCTCTCTCTTTTTCTCTGTAATTTCTCATTTCTCATTATGCATCTCTGTTAATGTCTGTCTTTGTTATAGTTATCCATCATTAACGAATAACGACAGAACTAACCTAATTCTTCTTAATTGTGCCATGCATCGATCAGTCAGTAAACATTAAAACGTTGCCCCTATTGAAACACAATCAACCGTGGGAGGTGCACATGTATTTTCTCTACTGGGAATAAAACACATGCCTTTATGTCAATACTTATACTCATTGGTACCAATAGTGTTCATGCACACTACATTACAATATAATTAAAGGAACTTTACAAGTGGCTCTAATAATTGAATTGTAATATGAAAACCATATTGAGAACACATGATTCTAAATAGAGTCTACAGTACAATGTAATATTCTAGAAATATTCTGCCAGTTCAAAGGAAAATGTTTACAAAGACTCTTGTGGTACTATGGCTTTAGAAACTGGTCCTATGGTTAGTTGTTAACTTATTATATCTGATCTGCACATGTCGTGCGTGCGTGTATGTGTGTGTATGTGTGTGTGTGTATGTGTGCGTATATGTGTATGTATGTGTGCGTGTATGTGTGAACGTGCGTGTATATGTGTGTTTGCAGGAGAATGTGTGCATGCGTGTATGTGCGTGCGCTAGTGTGTGTGTGTGTGTGTGGGGGGGGTGTCCTCATAACATCAGTCCTATCTAATCTGTACAATCTGTATTTTAATATTCGGCAGAGGTGCTGTACGTAAGCAATGACTTAGTTAGTATATCTGTATACAGTACACAGGTATTCTGTCAACACAATTTTCATATATAATTACTAGGATTTCAAATTCATACATATAAAAGAACGAGACCTGCTAATTAATGTGTCTTACCTGGCTGCTTACGACATCTACAGGTATACTCCGTGTAATCGGTACAGCAGGGGATGGCGTCGATTTTGCTATATAGATTTAACGCTAGTGTGTTTGATATTCGCCGCGTGTCGTGATGTCCAAGCTCCGCCCTGTTGTCACGCAACATCAAATTGACTAGTTAGGAAATCGACAATTCTTTGGTCACACGAACCACATGACGTACGATCTGGATCATGACGATGATGATATAGAACAAAATTAAACGTCTGATATTGATCCGTTTAAAAAGTACGTGTACCAATTCAACCCATTTTCATTTTCGGAGTTGAAATATCATTCGAGGTGAATTATGAGATCGAAATTATCAGAAAGACAGCATTATTATTTGTTAATGATATTTACGCTAACACTATGATATTCCGTTTGTTTAAAATATTGACAAGATAGTCTTCATAATATGCACAAACATTAATAATAATAACAATGGCGTTTCCTGACAGTATACAGGCATATATTATTGGAAATAGTTTTAATTAAGTGATGCATTTACAGTGATAGGTTTCTTCAATCGGTGCATGATTATACCAGTTTTATATAAATCCGTATCTCCACAATGATGTCATCAATGTGTGGAATTAGTAACAACGTGTGGAATTAGTAGTAACTCCGTCTTTACTACCGAGTGCGTGTCCTAATTAGCTCTCATTTTAGTATTCATAAAGTTACGCTATATCCTTTGACATTTATGCAGAATTAGGAAGAAGAAAATTATCTGTTATCGCTATATATGGACATAAAAACCCTTTGGAATTTCATCAACATTCTTATAGCATCGGTCTGGTAACTCGCGTCGACACGTCAGCGTTAATCAAGGCAGATAACCCTTGATTCTCCGACGGGTAACCACTAAACATGTAAATGTCGGTGGTTTTTCCAGCCTCAAACCTGCCAGTGTTCTTGGTCCCTATCTCCCTTTTAATCAACACATTCGGTCATAAAACGCTAGTAAAACTCTCTGATGATTTCAGTTACATAGTCTTGGATTTTATGGTGCAATTCCAAGCAATTAAGGGCCGTCTTGTAAACTTTCGCTTATCAAAGTGATCCACTGCACGACGTAGGTAATCTCGTGTACTATCAAAGGCGTTGATTGGTGGAGTTTATGACTAGGTCTGCGGACCAAGTGTTAAACCTGGGAACAATTCTGTCCAGAACAACGCACGTATCTGTGATAGCGTTGATACAAAGGCCAGTATGACGTGTGCACATATGATATTGCTCATAAAAGATTTGATGTTCTATTAAACATGCTAGAAACCAAAACCTTTTACAAATCAACTTAAACTATCTGACGATATTTCGCAAAACTAATTTTAATAATTTTTACACGTATAGGTGAACCATTTATACACGTGAATACACTCTGAATAAATATGAGTGTGCACTCAATAGGTCTTTATACAGGGGTGGTATTGGATCTTTAAACTTACCCACAATATCCTTGAAATACTATCTAAAATGACTTTTATAAAAAGAACTTGCACACTTTAGCCTTCACGTGATTTAAAACAATTCTTTATAATCTTTACGACTGAGATTTACAAGAACAGGCGGCTGTGTCGCTTTAATTATCTATCCAGATAAGATCGTTCATTTCATTTCCTTCAGTATATTTTTTCTCTAGGAATCTTAAACAACAGGAAACAGTTGCATTCCATTATGCTCCACTAACTGCATCATTGTTCTGATAACACGTTTAATGTCTGCTCCACAATCGCAAGCTCTCTAGAAATATAATTTATAGAAACATTAGCATCTTTGACGACTTTTATTTCCCACTAAACGTTCGTACATATCGTTCCGATAAGCCATGTCCTGTAAAAGATGGGCATGAAATTCGACTCAAGGAAATTCCTCGCCTCTCTGTTGAAAACCTCGCGACTAATGGACACATGCTCTCTTTGGTCAAATCATGAATTGAAATTTTCAAATGCTATTAAAAATTCCACACTGCAGAAACGATTAGTATCAATTCCGTTATTACTTGAAGTCAGCTGTTTATAACTGGTTCTAGCCAAATACAGTAACATTCCCGCCAATGATTCTCAGAAGTCGTGAGTGCTTGACCATTGGCCAATTTCCGTTGACCTCTGACCTGAGCTGTGTCCAGATGTCAGGTAACCTCCTGATAAATTGAAACAAGTGCAGTTGTACTGGACTGCATTAGATGGCAATTTCACGCCTTGATCAAAGGGACCGTGATAATGTATGAATCCAAACAAACTGTCTGCATTCATATCACGTGTGTATGTTTCCATACAATATATGTACTGGTATTGCCAGTCCGTGTCAATAGTGCCCACTAGATGTCACTGTCGTTGTTACATCCGATATTTGCAGAATGTGGAAATCTTTATGATCTAGGAATTGCATTAAATTCATCCATCCACGCTCTGACCAAAGTAGTTTTGGAAATCACAATCTCTAAATATATAATTGTATAACGACAACATGAACTTGAATTATATATGGTATTTTGAAACCCCACTAATGTCCAATATTTATTTCATTAGTATATCTCTACTATACCCATTCTCTCTCTCTCTCTCTCTCTCTCTCTTTCTCTTTCTCTCTTTATCTCTCCCTCTCACCACTCCTCTCTCTCTCTCTTTCTCTTCTTCTTCCTCTCCTTCTTCTCCTGTGTTCTCTCTTCATTGTGTTATCACGTTCATTCTCTCTTTCTTTCTACTTATAATATACGTTTCCGCTCGTGTACACGCGTGGTCATTTGAGATGTTTTGAAGTGACTAAGAGAGTTATCGGTAGCGTATTCATTATATCAATAAGAAAAGAACCATACAGAAAAAGGAGAGAAAAGCGTCTTGGTTCATATTTCATAAAATTAGAGGAAAGCAAAATTATAGGCACCGTTTTGTTTGCGCAAGTATAGTGGCTACCATACATTTAGAAATGACATTCAGTGTTATATCCAGCTATACAACATCTACCGGGAAAGTCTGCACCCCGCCATTTTTACACAAAACTATTCCGCAAACAATAGATCCGAAGAAGAAAAAAAATCCCCGATTGAAATTGTACGTCAGGTAAAGTGGCCTCAATCCCCGCGTTAGCTATAATTACACCTGGATTATATAGGTATCTCGGGGCTTTACCCTCCAGTGATTGGGCGAGCCCTGATTGACAGGTACCAGAACGTAAATGACATGAGGACACATTACATGTCTGTGATTAATACCCGCACCACTCATTAGCTCCGGGAGAGGACAGAATTGCCTGATATACGACGAGTAGGCCGCCCACTTGAACGTCGTAATTAATTTTTATCATGCGAGTATCGCCCGGCGTTCGGCGCAAGCCTGGCAAGCCTTCAAGTGTAAACAGATACGCTCAGGAAGTTTTAACAAAAGAAAATGGGGTGTTTCCGAATTGGGGGTATTTTTCGTATTTTTTAATGTTACGGAAATTACTGTGGGTTGGTGTATGTGGAAAAAGGCAGGCATACATCTGCCGAGACTCTTCAAATGTCGCGGACAATTCGAGGATGGTTTGAGGGAAATGTGTGCGTCCCACCGTTTGAGATTACAATCATGTATTATCAATCAGAGACCCTATCCTTTTCAGACTCGCCGCAGTTATATAGGTAAATTTACCAACGTAAAAGATGTCTGTTATAGGGCATTAAATATATAACACAATGGCCCAACTCATCTTTAACGAAAGACGATTCCAAATAAATTTCCGAGATTGCTTGGATAAGAATTGATTTAAGGAGCACATTCTGCGATGTTCTATAAGAATTGACACATCGGCGGAAATTTGGGATTGGGTCAAAAGCGAAATAATTGGGCCATTAGTTGTTCAAGGTACTCAGATTGTAATCATTTAAATTGCCGACCTATTCGCATGCAAGCAATACCGAATTGTTTTTGGGTGTCATGTATTTAATAAACACATAATTGGCGAGGGATATGGAAGGTTCATCGCGCATACGTCACAGCTAGCTATGTGTTAGAATCCTATCACCCTGTGTGTGTGTGTGTGTGTGTGTGTGTGTGTGTGTGTGTGTGTGTGTGTGTGTAACCTTCCTAGGTATGAGATGCTACTCTTCCCGCGTGTACATAACGGTCTAGTTGTAACTTTAACTCTGTCCATGCTGCAGGCAACCGGAGATGCCCTAAAGAGAAGTGCCTGTACCTAATTCAGCAGGGAGAGGGTTAACCTTCAGCGTCCATCGTACTCCTATACATACAAGGCTGTTTTGGTCGACTTGTTATTTTCTTTACACTTTCATCTCTCAAATATAACGGTACAACTGAACTGAAAGCTATGTACTTGAACGTGCTCGTTTATACTGATGCTATGTTAGATATTTCTTATCTAGCTATCCAAACTGAAAACGTTATATTTACGTTGCTTTTCAAACACAATGTGTTTATAAATAAAACAAGCGTTATTCAAGTCGCTTGACTATCGCATGCATTATCTAAAAGGAAAGCATCTCAAAGATGAAAGCATATATGCCTACAAGAGGACGTAGCACTCACCCATTACAATAGTACATGGATCATATAAGTTGCACCTCTAACTACATATGTGTCTCGTTTACAATATTGTAACCAGAAAACTAGCATTATTTGTTTGTAATGTTCATGTACTAGTATTTATGCAGTGTATGTGAATTGTTCATGTCATGGATTGAAGCATTAGAACAGGTATAAATTAAAACTAATAATATTGTTCTGGCTTTTTCAGAAGCTCCCTTATGAGCACATGTCACGGTCCAGCGACCTAACATTGACCTGAACATAGGTCAAATGTACACCTGCACCGCGCATGTCCTACCATCACGGAAATAATGATTTATGAGCTATTGTATCAGGACTCTTACCCATTCCTGTTATGCGTGAGATATGTATCTCAAACATACTTTTCGCTGACATGCTGGGAGTTGTTTCCCCTGGTTGAAGGCATCAAATGACATTAATAACGCAGCCATCTGTCATTGGGGATAATGTCATTGAACGTTAAGACGGATGGTCGTTTCAAATTTCATAATGATAGACTATGGTTTGTTTTCTGATGCCTTCAACTCCAGGGTTTATCTTTACAGCTCTACAGACTATTAACGAGGCTAATAACTTTCATATTTCCTACAGGATTCCTGTCATGTGATCACAACTCGCCATCATGCTTTACTTATACATGTAGTTATTGAACACTTTACTGATGATTTTGTGTACAATATGCAATGTGTGTTTTTACGTCATCTTATTTGCACACGTTCCAAATTGTGATGTATATCAACTGTATGTGTCGCTACCAATGAACAATGCTGTACATGTTTTCTGTTTAGATACTTAATGACAATAAACATTTGCTTGAACAACTTCAGTGTTAATCCACACGATGTTGATATTCATCCACATCGTTGTATCAATATGTTACCGCCCTATGTTATTAAAGTTATCAGACTATACTAAAGCAAGATTATGTTTGTTATAAATGTTGCAAATATGCACTATATGTTCAATTGTTCAAATTGTATGTGTTTCAGTGTTTTCTCATTATATCACATGATATATGTTGTATGTTATGTTGTATCGTCCTTGCAGGTATCTTCTTGAAGAATATCCGCGTAGTGTTTTCTGGACTGGCTGTGATAAAGACTTCAAGACCGAGCAAACAACCTTTGAAGTCGATCAAGATAATCTCTGGCGAAATATCGGCATGGACTCCACTGTATGTTCAATGGTTCTGCACAGCCTTGGGTGTGCTATATTTGTCATCGGATATCAGTCGTCAAATGGCCCTTCTCTCTGAACCTCTCTGAACCTCTCTGTCCAATGTATTCGATCAGTATTGATGCTCATGACCACCGGGTGATACGATGGCACCTGACCTCAATGGAGACTTCACGAGATGGCCGTATACCGGCTGTGGATAATTGCGTACGCCATCTTTTTACAAAGTACGCCAAGACATGTATACCTCGATTTACGCCACGTACTACCTAGTACGTCTTGATGTTGACCGTGATCGACCATTGTGTACGCCTAGATTTACGCCTGGACTGCTGGTACGACCCTTCTGTGAAATGCCTCTCGTGCCGTCTTATACTGTAATGCACTTCCAGACTATCGTATGTTCTTTCCTTACAGACGGTGGAAATTGCAATTGACGCATGAATATTCTCATAAGTTTTACCACTGTCGTTAGTATATAACTTGTGCCATACTACTTACAGAACGGTCACCTGTTGCGAGTGATCAATGTTCGTCTCAGATCACGCTTCATCGATCTCTGTTTATCTTGCTGATTGCAATAAACGAGGCTTATAATTGGACTCTTCCCTAGATTGACAGGTCGGTGGGATGAAAGGCTTACGCTGTCTATTGCAATACTCAATAATACCAATAGTGTACTTCGCTTTTGACTAGGTAAAGAAATTATTATTTATACATGCTCTGCTAGTTCCTACATTAAGTCCAACTAGAAATATTTCTGGTATGGAGGTTTTTCTTATACCTATATAAATGAAGTAGTATGTATTTTTCAATATAGATTACTTTATCAGTGATCCATGAAAAGCTTGCAATAACCTAAATTAGAAACGCAGTGTGTAGTTTCCATTTCATATTGATTTGTTGTCTTTTGTTATAATTTATTTAGCAACTACCCCATCAACTCATTGAACTACATACAGCCGTAAATCGCATTCACTATATACTATCTGTTATTCTTGATGTCTCATCTCTGTCAGGAACGGTATTTATCCTTTCATACACTACTGTATGTATCTTTATACATGCATTACGGTGTGCAACAGCATACAATGTGCTTATTTATGTTTTCTATAACGCGCACAACACTTATGATATTTAATACAACATTGCTGACAGTCATTGTATTTATGATACACGATGCTCAACGGAAACCAAAAACATGTGCGACGTTCCTTTGATAGAGCGATTGGTTTAAACGTGTATACCTAACTGTAGTGTATACTATGTGTGTGCACTTTAAAGCGTGAGTTAAATAAACTACATATATGTCTGTCTGTCGGTCTGTCTGTATGTATATCTGATAAAGACAGAGATACATGCACTGCTACGAAGCCAAGGCAATGCTACTTCCTACCACGCATATCTACTGAAAATAGATTGATGTCAGTATAGGATGCCATTTTTCATCAACTCCTAGGTGAAGTTGACCTTTGTGAATACGAGTATACATTAATAAACATTAATAAATGTGTGTAGTACACCTGGCGTAGTGTATGTACTCACGCCGGTCTGATCCAGATGGTCACCCACTGACCGAACACACCTTGAGTTCCAAGAACGAAGCCACGTGGTGCCTAATGTTGATCACTGTCGACCTCGTAACGTTTGTAATTATTCCAATAACACCGACAATCACCGACAATCACCGAAAATCCCGTTTAGTTGACATGCGAATGTGTGATCAACCGTAACTAACAGCTTGTGTCGGCGTCCCGGGCCTAAACCGTTACACTCATTCTAGTCAAGTGTGAATTTCGTCTAATCGTGACGCCACAAGTAAGAGTAATGTATTGTAGCCCAGAAAGCTGTTTTGTCAGATCATAGCATCTGTACCAGCTAATACCAGACAGCAGTCGAGCGCGGAGAACTGTGTCATGTTCATAGACTGGCATGATTGGTATGTGTGTGCCAGAAGTCAATGTCAGTCAGTCGTATGTCACCGTCATGGATGATATGGTATTAAACCAATTTACATTTACCTATACATAGCAAAACAAACACCCACACTCGCATGATACTTGCAAGGGCATACATTGATATTTGCACGGGCATACATTGATACTTGCAAGGGCATACATTGATTGCAAGGGCGTACATTGATACTTGCAAGGGCATACATTGATTGCAAGGGCATACATTGATACTTGCAAGGGCATACATTGATACTTGCAAGGGCATACATTGATTGCAAGGGCATACATTGATACTTGCAAGGGCATACATTGATTGCAAGGGCATACATTGATTCTGGTTGTTGTCATCGTTTCCTGGTTCCAATGAATATTTTCCGGTAAATATTCTGGAACTATGTTTGGTATATACTTGTGAAATAATCACGTTTATAATTATCAATATTTAACGAAATCTCAAGATATCATTATCATTCGTTGCTTGTGAATATGTGTAAACCAATAAAAAATATTTATATAGAGAGCTCCAATCCAATGATAGAGGAAAAGAATATACTATAAAATACATTCAACATTTTCTGCGTGTTTTTTTTTCTTACATACATGCGTATAATTATAAAACAACAAGCTGCTCAATTTTCATTACATATATTTCTGATAGTTTCTGATGTGCAGGTGACACCTTCCCGTTTGTACATGTGTCAATGCAATGTTGTACGAATACTGCATACAACATTATACAAGAGTATTCGATAATTCAGGTGGGTGTCATCCGCACATGCAAAAACGTATTGCAAGGTTAAATGCTCCCATTCCATTCCCTATGGGTAAATTTGCCGGTGTGTTGATAAAGTAATTCACTCAACAAGCAGAACCCATACAGCATAATTACTATAACTCGAGTAATTAATTGCCTCTCAGATATTTCATCAGCCATCATGTCGTATTGCATAACGGTAAAGGCCGTCGAGGCGAGCAACTCCAGGAACGGTGATGGATCTTCATGGCATGCAATGCCCGTGCTGCGAATTTCACGCATGAGGGGCACGTGTTGTGCGAGAACTCACTTGCACGTGCTTTGCGTGTTTCTGGTCAGTTTGGTCCGTGCGTATCGTTAGCCAGTCACGTGACTGGTGATTGAGAGACGCGTTTTCTTGGGACAATCACCTCTGGAATGCAGGTTTCTCGATGGAGTTTCTGAGATGTCTTTGTTGTATGTTTCCTTTCGTTCTGAAATGTCTCCCCGTGTTGTGAAATGTATACTGAAATGTACATCTTTGCTTATAAACCATTCTTTGATGTTTATGATGGACACAAATCATGGTCCGTTGAAGGCAGACAGAGAATAGTTATGTGTGACCATAAATACTATCGAGAACACTCATCGGTAGAAAACTGTTAAATCCGTCTTTAAGACGGTTCTGTTGCCATATTCTAGAATACAATACACTCACCTGGCCATAGCGGACAGCAAAAACAATTCCACTTATTTCTGAATATAATTGTCAAAACGTTATTCATAGTTTCTATTATATAGTTAATGCACGAGGAGACGGTCTCTCATCGTCGACAGGCTCAGCTAGTAGCCGAGGTGCGAAGCATATTATATCCAGTATACTATCTTAGTTATATACTTGTAGTATAGCTCATCCTCGCACCACAGCGATACTAAATTCCGTTCAGGACTCACTTCTTGTGGTACCCCTGGCACACATCTAGAGGGAAACTTGCGCAAACGGCCAACCAATGAAATCATTTCCCCAATGAATATGGTGTACAAATCTTATCCAATGAATAGATTTTATCATAGTTCTATTTATAGCTCCAGAACTGTTTGCGCACGTTTATCTCTAGATGTGTGCCAGGACAAGTGAGTCCTGGACGGAATTAAGTACCCCTGGAGTTCGAGGATGGTATAGTTATGGTACAGATCTATATAGTACTAAGGATAAATAATAAATTACCATAATAATGCCATTCCTACAGTTGAGATTTGCGCTTGTCTAAAGACCTATAGTAAGACATTGATCCTTCGGTGTCTTAAACGTTGACTTGGCTGATCAGATCAATGAGCTCCCCTTTGTGTAGAACAACGATCTTGTAATCTGGGACACACGTGTGCCCTTCATATTCACCCATTCAGACTTGATACTGGTCGGACTATAATCAAACCTACATTTACTTCACGGTTGAAATAGTATTCGTTCCCGTTTCTTCTACATTGTAGAAGGACATTTGTCATCGTTAGAGACTTCATTTTAAGAGAGAAAAAGAGGAGGTTCAAAATGCACAGAATGGCATTGACGAAGCAGTAGATAAATAAACATTTTGTCAGGCCAGGCGTGGCGAACGAAAACGATTCAACGTCAAATATTTGGTTTACTGTTTTCCTGCTAAGTGACAAAAAAAAAGAGAGAGAAAAATAATGTTTGGCACTACTTATCTACAAGTCAAATTGTTCTATTCTTTGTATTTGTTTATTGTTTCTCGAATGTTTTCTTACATGCTCTTGTGTTTTAAGAAAATTCATTTGATGTGCTGTTCGTATGCCTTGTTTTGTAGTTAATGGTGTATGTTAAGTTCGTTAAAGCACCCGACGTTTTAAAGCAAGCTTCAGTGAATTGCTGAATTAACAGCTACAGTGTATGTTATACTTTGTGCATATTGTTCTAGATCTATTCCATTCCGATGACCACCGAAAGAAAAGAAATACATAAATACACTTCTCTACAAGCAGATATTGACAGTGACAGTCTCAGCCAACTACATTATGTAGTGCATACACTAGTCTACTACACATACGATTATGCACGAGGCAATGTAAACTAAAGACATACAGTGTATTATAAATGCTTGAAGTGGCATATTATAATGCATCTATGTCGGGTGGGTGTCTTTAAAAATGTGCAAACCTTTCTATATATCTTAAATGTATATCCCACCATTTAAAATATGCAAAACTGGCGAAATATTGTGCATTAAACAACGATAACAATCACAGACAAACGTTTACAGAAAATGTCCAAAAAAATGGTCCGTTTTTCTTACACACATCTACGAGGGAGGTTTTTGTTTATGTGGTGAACTGTCGACGTGAGTTGTATTTACATTCTAAACAAAGACACGGTCATATCACACACGTCTACACGTATCTGATAAATCTGTCACACGAGAACATGTTTCTGCTGGATACTTCACTAGATACGCGATTCAGCGACTGCCAGAGTTCATTATTACCAAACTTACGATTGTGCCTGGTATTCTTGAGACTTACAGACATCCGTCTATTTGTCAATGAAGATGTAAATCGCGCATCGCCGTCAACGCGTTGAGAGTGTTAGAAATCCGATCTGTCTGGCGTACAGGAACAGAATACAGTGACGTAAATATTGCTTACTGCTACACCCCTTCAGTGCAATATCGTTCCTCAAAAGAACAAGTTTAAATCGTCCTAATACGAGCCTTTCTGTCAACACTGCACGAATTCTATTGTTGAGTCGTGAACAGATTGAAAGCGATTGACTTTTTTTTGTCGCGGTGTGCGATTTTCTGGTGAATGGCACCGCACCAAGATATTGACATCATGTCTGGCTACTAGGGGGGTATTTCACCCACGTTGATTACTCGTCAAGTATATTATCACTGTGTGTCAAGAAGGAATTAAAGTCCATGGTGAAATGGCTGCAATTACATATTATGAATGTACCATATAGTTTCAATGACGAATTCCTTAAAATGTAAAACACTATGTGTTTTATAATGACCAAATTTGGGGATATATCATATGCTATTCCGTACGTAGGCCTACTAGTTATTTAATATTTTAGATTTTAAGAAGAATTTCTTAAACGTTGTTCGTGGAGGGGTCGCCCGTATATTATGGTATAGCGACAGTGAACATCAAGAATGTTCGGGTACGTATTCCGGAAGCTATCGTATACTGTAGTAACGACATCGTTACACCTTTGATGAAAATCAATCCGAGGAAATAAGGATTGTTCAAACCTAAGCATTCAAATTCACGTCATATTGGCGATATTGGCGATTGATATGCAGGACAGATTGGAATTCAATGTAATATTTAATGTTTCGTGTACAGTTATCCCCCTTTATTTATATGGATCATCCGTGGCTCAAGTGTTTTACCGAGAACATCTCAACATCACTGAATTACAAGGGAACTTGTCGTAATTCGGAAATATTCCTCGCCGTGAACTTACAGGCTTAAATCACGTATGAATAATAATACCTCGTTACGTATTCATTCCATCATGCGTCTTTCACCACGAAAGCAAAAAGGAAATAAACTTTTTAAGATATTTTTTTTTTTTGTTTGATGAAAATACCTGTCCATTTAACCTGTTGGCAGGGACGGCGCAAGATGACACTTGACCCCCCCAGATATCGTCACGTGACTAGCGCGCTTCCCGTCCCGACTAAATTAACAAGAGTAGAACAATGCCGTGTGTCAACAGTTGGCAAGGAAGTCCTGCATGTCGCTAATTCTTGTTCCCCTGGGAGACACAGACCCTTTTGTTTTGTCTTCTTTAATTAGTCGAGAAGAGTAATGAGTGAATGGGCACTCTGTCGCTGAATGAAATAGTTGACATTCACGATGGTTTTCATTTTGACTGACAGGTGTACATTGTACAATGTCCTCCGTGACGTGAGGACTTTACCGGAGATTTCGTTGACGCTATGGGTGGACTTTAAATGTTCGACGGGCTGTCGGTATATTTAGTTATCACATACTCTCCTTTTGTTTTATTTTGTACCTAACAATTTCCTCTTCGTTTTTGGGGTTAGGTTATTTCCGAGATGGAAATATGTTGGCAGTGATGCACAGATGTGTTGAAGTTTAGCTTGGGTGTATCTCTACCTGTCTGAATTCTGTTGAGATGTTCTGTCTACGTATGTGAACTGCATAGTTGTATATGAGCGGGACTACACCGCATTGTATAACCGGAAGTTACGCAGAGCCATCATGCTGAGTTTCTAATGTAATGTCTAGTCGATTTTTGTCTTTCCATTTATTACATAATAAATAATATTGAGTTTCAATTTATACATAAATAAACTAGTAATAATCGCCTGCTGTGTGAATACGTCACCCCAATGAAAATAGGTAGGTCTCGCATTTTTCTAAATTATCTCCATATGATAACACCGTCACTCACTTCCGGAAATGTCGATGGTTTACATTTTGTGCATATACATGGATCAAACGTTCATGTATGAATTTGGAAGATGCCACTACACAAGACATTCCTGGTTCTTATTTATACCTAGCTAGTAGTTCAGACATCCAGATTCAACAACTGTATTGTGATATATCTACAAATTTCCGTTTTCGTAAACCAAAGAAAAAAATAGCATTCCGACTTGTAATTGCCCGATTATGTTTGATGGATGGCTCCAGCTGGCTGCTATAAACAAGATCTCCTCTTCTAGTACTGCATCCTATATGCAGGTAAGCGTATTTCTCAACACGGCATCCATGACGTTGTCAAATTACATCCTAGCGATAAGAAAACGATCTTCCTCGAGATAAAGCCAATTTTGAATTTTAATTTGTAGTGCGCCTCAGCAGACCCGGGCATTTGGCACCGTTAGATCATTTCCAAGCCCCTCAGAGAAACGCGTATAGATAAGGCCACAACCGACTTTGTTACGTACAAAATTAACAGTCAGAACAGCTGCAAAGTCGATTGCGTTATTTACTCAGTGTCGAGAAAAACAGCTAACAAAAGTTTTAAGAGGTTTTCGTGCAGCCGTTGGAATGAATCATTTTTGTAAATAACAACCAAGACGTCGGGAAGACGAACTATCTTCACGCACGGTGAATACATACGAGGGTCTTTCGGGTTAAAACATTTACAGACGTGTTTGGTTTGCAGAGCGAGAAAACGTTTACACAACTGCTCTGTGGAGGTAGGTAAGAAGAACCGAATATGTTTTACCAGGAAAATTAGCAGATAAAAACCATCGCGATACGCTATAACAAACTGATGGATGTCGTTTTAAATTAAATGGACGCAGTTGTGTATGTATCAGCATATCCGATGTCCCGCTTTGTTACACATTTCGCAAACTAATGACATGAAGACATCGCTCGGATGGATTCTCTAGGGTGTAGAATACATCAATATACAGACTTACGTATACATACGTGCACATGTAGATCCGCGTTCGCACTTTTACAGCTGATTCGTGAAAATTATGGAGTACGACACTGTATGTATGTGACATTGTATGTTTCACGTGATATAATTATGTTGGTTGGTTATTGATTTGGGGTTTAAAGTCACTTTCAAGAGTGTGTGCGTGTGTGTAAAACTACATGTGCAATAATGTATGTGTGACACTGTATATGATTCTGTATGAGTGACACTGTATATGTGTAATACTGTATAAGAGATTTCAGAGGCACGGTGAATCTACATTGGAGAAGAGTTTCCTACTCGCAGAGAATTAGAATGCAATGCATGAATGGTTTGTTATTGGCATTGGTTTACTATGCCTGTAATATAGTTTTAACTTTAATCATCATATAGTTATTGCTGGTTATTCTCCCACTATAAGCAGGAAATCATTAAAAAATACTGTTGGAAAAACTGCGCTAAACACCCAACAAACGAACAAACAAACATTCCAGATTAGGCATCATGATGGCGGGCGGTCCCGGGATGGTTAGACATTACAACGCCCTGCACGTGTGGTGGAAAGAAATATAAGGAATGGTATTACTTTGACACCGGTGCCATGTTTGTTTGACCACTCGCGCAATTCGGCCCGGGCAATGATAATCGCATGCACCGGTCAGTCGAATGCGTGCCTCGGATGAGCATATGATACACTGAGTCTTTGTGTTGGACATTAGCACCTTTTCAAACTTGTTTCCAAATTACACAAAATCAGAAAACGTCGTCATTCTTTACGTTTAACGAGCATGGTGCACTGTTGACACGATCTCGTATTCGCAAAACGATATTTCACACTTTGAATACAGAAATTTACCATCACATTGTTTGGTGTTTGTCAATTTGAGAAGGTATGCGAGATATGGTCACAGTGGCTCTGCAAAGACAATCACATCCAGGAAGTTGAAAACAAACTAAGTTGTTGAATTTGGATTTATTGCACAGAGCAATATTATGCAGTTGTGTTTCAAATGGGCAAATGTTCATCTAGTGAAACACAAGACACAATACCATATTTATATTAATCAAGCATTCTATATAGTAATATTATAACAAATTCGTGTTCGAATAAATGTTTCAATTAGGCCATTAAAAGGTATATTTATGTCTTACTGTCTGATTATATGAGAGCTTCTATAGATTATGTCCAAGAAGCGCCATGATAATATATGCTTGCACACTGACATTTTCTCCTTCTTTGAAACATTGCTACATCCATATGGCCTGAGACTACAATTATTAATTTCCTGGTTGAGCAACTTGTGGAAGTGACGTCAGAGAATATAGTCATCTGTTAGATGGGCTGTGTGCTGCTTGCA